>CAJNDV010004558.1:0-25509 GCA_905221635.1 Symbiodinium sp. CCMP2456 | reverse complement strand
ATTGCATTGCATTGCATTGCATTGCAGTGCAGTGCAGTGCAGTGCAGTGCAGTGCATTGCATTGCATTGCATTGCATTGCATGGCATGGCATGGCATGGCATGGCATGGCATTGCATTACATACATGCGTACATACATTACATACATGCGTACATACATTACATACATCACATACATCAAGTACATCACATACATCACATACATTACATACATTACATTCATACATACATACATACATACATACATACATACATACATACACGTATGTACACGAAGCTTGTATACAGCATGCAAATATATATATATATATATACACACATGATGACACAGGTACGCAGCTGATTTTCTCGGATAGAATCTATCCATGCCATCAGTTCACATGGTGTTTACTGCATCTTGGTCGGTGATGCATGTTGCACACGATCCCCCCACGGCATCATCCTGCTGCAGGACTACAGAGCATTCGTTTCTGAGTTTGTGGGAAGTGTCTGGAGCTTAAAGGCTTTGACTTTCCGTCGCCAGAGCAGCTTGAGTCAAATGTTGTCGATCCCGATCGCGTGAAGCACTTTCCGGCGCAGGGGGGCGTATGCGACATCTGTGTCAAAAGTACTGTTCCCAAAATCCCGAGTATGTAGTGGGGTACCTCTTGGGCATGCTACAGCCAGTCATTGGGAGAAGAGGACCCTAAAATCCTGATCCGATGATGGCATAGTGCGCACTGTAGTATAGTGTGCCCCCAACACTCTATCCTGACTAGTCAGACCTCTACCCAAGACCCTCCTAGTCCTTTAATTGGGGATGCATGGCCCCTGATAGCAAGTATCTAGGCCCGACTAGGTGGACGGTCTAGGACATTGGGAGCATGTTGTGATCCAGGCCCGGGCTTTCTCATCAATGAACTTCGACATGCGATCTTTCCTCAGGAAGGTGGTCATCATCCAGCCCCGCGGCTAAAACAACGGGTGCAAGATCAGGGTCAGAGCGTCAAACCTGTGATTGATGCTTAGGGCTGTGGAAAACTAGAGGGGCTTTAGCTACACTTCGTGAAGGGGAGGCCCAAAGCTTGAAGGGATGGTCATTTTGGGGGGACAAGTATTCTGAACAACTTACAGAACTTTGTTTAGCGTTTAGGGCCCAGGCTTTGGGGACATCCCCCTAAACCCTAAACCCTAAACCTCGCATGTTGTTCTTCAGAAGCCTGGTGGCGTGAAGGCGAATCTGCTTTCAAACAAAGGCCAAAAACCATTGCAGCGCCTTCGACCACAATTCGTTTATTTCTGGCCTCTGTTTTTCATCGATCGCAAAAAACAGGTCCAGGCTGGGTCCAGGCGCCATACTTTCCCGCTAACGTGTGTTCGCTTCTCCATTTTCTTTCATGCGCACTAATCCGCTTGTTGTTCTCGAAGCATCTTTTGAAACGCCGTGGTGTGTGGAATCCTTTCTTGTCAAACCTTGTGGGTAGATTGCCTTCAATATTAGATGGCCTCCTGCAAGCATAGGAACAACACTTGGAGGCATGTCGGATGTTGGAAAAGAGCCATTTGCTGTGGGCCTTTTTGTAATACCAGGTTGAACCGTCCAGTCAGCCTCCAGAATCACAGGTCTGCCTTCAGACGTCGCATTGCCAAGAGGAGGGTGGAAAAGCTGAGAAGGCCCGGTCTACTTGACTTGCAGTGCTCTAGGCATGCTCCCTGCCTTTGATCGCGGGATGGAGGAAGTTGTTGACGCGATGTAAGGCTTACGGGGATGAGGGCTTGTCAGCGATGGGGCTTGTTCACTCATAAAGTCATTCACAGATTGGTTTCAACAAGGCAGAGACTCATCGACCGGGTTGTTCATGCCCATGTTCCTGGAACTGGTTGGACAGGGTCCCGATATATCAGCGGATGGTTTCCATTCCTAACAGTCCATGAGCTCAGATAGTGCACCTGAAACATCAGGGTGAGTTGCTACGCGTCATGGTTTGAAACGCAGTGCTCATCATTGCACAGTTTGTGCTGCTGCTGATTTTTTTGGCATCCTCATATTGTTGGGTGCTTGTGCTGCTTAGGCTGGCTGATATTTGCCTTGCTGTAGCTACTGACTGCACCACTGCTGCTGGTGTTATTGCAGCCTCTGCGTCTTGGCATCAGCCTCGCAGCCTCTTGCCTTGGGATGCAAATGGTCCCCAGGCTTTGATTTGTAGAAGCCTGCACAGGCAACGGCAACAGCAGCTGAAGCGTCAGCAAGTTGCCATGCATCTCAGCTGCAAGCTTTGTGGTAAGCATCCCATCTTACAAAAAGCTACCCGCAACTGCTATCCGAAGCTTTCACACACCTCAGCTCGAAGGAAAACTCAATCTGCCGATTCAGTGAGCACCACTACCAAGAAGTGCAAAGCCGGCCATTCCGCACGACAATGTTGAAGATCAAGGGGCTTATATGCTCTATAGTAGCTTGTGGCCCTATCATGTCCCATGAGGATCCAAAGCAAGGGTAAAACCACGAGGGTTTAGAAGGTCTAGTTCGTAGCTTTCTATCTAACATTTTGGGGTCTGTACAACCCCATTACGACGGGCAGCATACCGCCACAATGGGAAAGTGAGGTGGGGTGGTGGGTTTCAACATCAGGGGATTGTGGGTATAACCTGTTCGAGCCGTATGATAATCCCACTGTGTAAGGTATAGGGTTGTAAGTATCAGCCCTTAAACCCTAAAACCCTAACCCTAGAGAGATCTAAAACTCCTTCCTGGCCATCAACCACCCAGGAAAGAGCTCGCTTCGACGCAGCTGGACCCAGAAAGGGGAAAGAGCTTCAGCGCTGAGGGTTTAGGCCTAAGGGGGAGTTAGAGGGTCCGCCAAAGGGAGGTTTCCAAAAGTCACGCGACCCTTTTGGGTGTGGCCTGGAAAAGAGCCGACACACATGGGAGTTTCCGAAAGTAGGAGACCCTAATATAGTACCCTAAATAGTAGGATCATTATTATAAGGATCCCAAAATAAGGTACCCCCTATTTTCGGAAACCCCCACATAAAGTCTACACTCCTACCAACCCCCCCGCCCTCTCCAAGGTTCCCCTGGCGTTAGGGGAGGGGATACTCGGGGGTACTGGGATGAAAAGCTCTTGTGGGTTCGAGGTCCAGGGATGTCAATGTCGTACTTTACAGAGATCGGGGGACCCCAAAATACCTTTGAAAAGGAAGGACCCTTGAAATTTGGAACCCCCCGCATAAAAAGGTGATGTATGAGGCAAGACGGCTGGCTTACAACCTTGCAGGAAAACTGCAAGTTTGTTTCATCCATGACTTCTGCGTGCTGCGTTGCGCGTCTGGTGACGGTCCTTGTGCTGCTGGCATATGAGACTTTTGCCCTGTTTTGCAGGACTTGCGCAACTCTCCAGGCAACGTCATTTGGTCGCCTGATTGCAAGCAGGTGATGCAAGGCAAGTCTCCCCAAGACTGATTTGCTGCACTGCCTGAAGAAGCATCTACAGTAGTATTGCTTTGTGATGTTGTCTTCTACATGCCGAGGGATTGAAGTGGCGTATATCCTTTTGTTCAGGCGCCTGAAGGACCCAGAAGATCTATTTCTCTTCAATGTGATTCTCCATTATTGGGGAACCTTTTAACAATTCACATCCTGTTATTCTGGGAGTACGCAGAATGGCATATTGAGGCTGGGTCTCCCACCTCAGTCAGTCGCCGCTCATCTGAGATTGCCAAAGGTGGGGCTTAGGCTTTAGGACCTTTAGGGTCTAGGGCTTAAGTGGGTTTTATCAAGCCGCCATGAAAACTCCCACTAGTTCTTGTGGTAGCAGCTACTGTGAGGGGAAGCACCTTATGCATCTTATGCATGGGTCAGAAAGATTCACTTCACTGGTTGTAGGGAATGAGGGAATGTGTCCATAGAGTTTAGGATTTCGGCCTTAGGGTTTAGGGTCGTAGGGACTGAAGGCATGGATCCCTGGAAAAGTCCCAGAAGCCCCAAATGCAACAGAAGTTTCCATGTCCTTTTCCATTCTGTCATGTCCTACGGAGGCGATTACTTAGGGTCTGGATTCCACAGTTGGATAATACTTCCTGGGGTCCTAAGGATTGAGTAGGGTTAGCATGTGCGCATGTCTTACATACAAAGATATATATATATATATACTTATACATTCCTATATACCCTTTAAATTCACTACACAACAAAGTATAGAACGTTATTTTTGTACATCCCTATGCAACCCTGCATGTTATTTGGCGCTAGGGTCCCTCAAAGTACCTCATCGGTGTCCTTTGAGCACTGTAGATCTTTGGCATGCTACAGCACATTGCAATGTAAGGCCTTCAGAATTGCGATTGTTATGGTGCTGGAGTCCGTGTATGAAGATGGCAGAGAACCATTTGAATGCAAGGGGTTGGAGAGTTCAGATGTGAACTGAAAGCCTTGAGCTTCTTTCAGTCAAGATCTGGCGCAAAGACAGGGTCGCACAAGAAAGACACAAGCCCGGCATCTTCACCCAGGAACAACTTCTGCTGATGCAGGGCGACGGTGCAACTGCTTCAGGCAGCCACGGGCACTCTGTCAGAAGGTTTCAGCCTGGGTTAAGTACAGGCCCCGTTCAATAGATAGAACATAGGGCATATGGGGGTCATATTATGCTTTTGGTAAGTCATGTTCTATCTACTTAAGTGGCCTAGAATACCTACTGCGCCGGATTGGGGTTCTTTTTCCAGGCACGCAGATAGTGCGCAACTGCTTCAAAACATGACCCTGGGATGAGACCTTTGTCTTATGCGTCCGATAGTGTGATTGCAAAGCACCTACGAACGAGCGAATATGTGTCCGAAAGATGTTCATCTACATTCGCTGTAGTGAGCGGAATCTCGAAGCTTAGCACGAAAGGCATGCATTCTGCTGATCCAGCGTAAGTTCAGGCATCGGCCCACGCCCGCCTTTGTCTCGTAACTGCTTCGTAGGGAAGGGGGGGACATCCATTGTCTGATGGATCACTTCATTCCCATTCCCTACGACCCTACGACCAGCAAGTCTAAGCATAAGGATGGTTTGGTCAACCCCTGAATTCGAAAAACGCTGAACCCTAAACCCTAAACCCCAAAACCCTAAACCCCAAAGCCCTAAACCCCAAAACCCTAAACCCCAAAACCCCAAAACCCTGAAACCCCAAAACCCGGGGAAGGCGCCGACACGGACGAGAACACCTGGACAGGTTCAGACAGCTGCAGCTCTCAGATTCCACCTATAGTCTCCATTGTAGTTCCTTTTTTTGGTTTAACCAATTATATATTAAGGATTTTTATAAGGTATCCCCAAAAAGGAACTACAATGGAGACTATAGGTAGGTGCTGCTGTTCTGGATTGAGGTTTATGGACAACCAGGTACTGGACAGTCAATAATCAAGGAAATTGGGGTTCTACAGTGCTTTTGGGGTTCTACAGTGCTTCTCGCTAGGTGGGGAAAACTCAAGTTGTAGCCAACCACGGTGCCTGTATTGTCTCTTGTACTACTATTACGGCTGATCCCAGATCCGAAATCCTGCTACATCCTTAGAGAACCCGCACCTACCCACATACTTGCCACATACAAGACTAGTGTTTCGCAATCTACCCTAAACCCTACACATCGGTGAAAAAACCATGTATGACCCCATACAGCACTAGTGTGTACTAATTTGCCTGCCTGGTTCCGATCTTGTGAGACCTGCCCATTGTCAACTTTCGGCCCGTCGTTTGCACCCTAGACAAGATTCCTTTCGCAAACATCAGGGTGCCTTGAAAGGGGATATAGAGGCTTATGTGGGGATTACATACAGTTTTTTTAGGATTCGGATTTTCAAAAGTTTGAGGTCCCCGCAGTAAGGATTCCAACACATGGGTTTCGATTTTGGGGACCCTTGGCTGGTGGTAACTACCCAGTTGCAGCACCTGTGTTCAGAGAACGTGTCCCGGATGGTCGTCCTCGAGTGTTTCGGGGAAGTCGAAGAAGCCAAGCTTCCGAAAACCGGCAGCTAAGCCCTGCGCAAGCCAAACGTCTAGATTGACTTCTGGGGCAACTCAAGGTCTTGTGACCGCGGACGACGAGGGCAGCGGCAGCGGCACTACTAAGAGGTGACAGGGGCTGTGGCACATAGGTGAGAAAGGGATCATGAGAATGTCGTTGCTTTGACCCGAATGAATATAGAAGCCTCAATAATTACCAATATTCTCCTTCGGGTCCCTTATTATAAACATACTAGACAAAAAGCCCAAAGTCGGATCGTGGTAAGGTAGACATGGCCGGGTCCAGGCATCGAGGGCATGCGAGAGTTGTGGCCTGTTTTCACGCGTTTCCGGAATCGGACCAAGGCCCAACATGAACTGGGTTCTTGTTAAGGGATTTTATTTAAGTTACCACAATAGGGATCTATTGTAAATAACATGGTTTCCCTATTATGGTACCTTTTTTATCCTTTTTCAAGAACCCAGTGAAAGGCTCTGCACATTGGGCTCAGGGAATCGGGTGAGGCTCTGTAAAAGCATGTGTCTGTGGGCGAGACATTGCGCGCAAGAAGCAGGTCAAAGCAAAACAGGTACCCATCGCTCATGCGTGGCTATGCTGGCCAACGCAGCATGCGTACATCACTAGTGCAACTTTCACACAAGAGTTCTGCTGCATGACAAAGACGGCACCCTTGTTTGGAGGCGTAGAGCACGCCACACTATTTCAGAACAACGTCGGACATGCAGCTTTCAAGAGTTTCCAGTCATGATCCCCTCCCCGAACAAAAGGAAAGACTCCCACGCCGCAACTATCCCATATTCCCATTGTGGTATACGGTACTAGCGGAAGGAACATTCAATTCGAGGGGTGGGGGTGTTTTAAGTATCAGGGGCAGCGGAGTACGGCCCCAAGCAAAACCATTTGCAGACACCCTTTCGATGTTTTACCAGCTGCCTGATCCGTCCTTGAGAATAAGCCGATTCTACACCTATCAGTCAGTTTTGCCCCAACTATCTGATGGCTGATGGTATATGCTTTTGTTAGAGGCTGGAGGGTTCACTGCAGAGAAAGCCTAACCCTAAACCAAAACCCTAAACCCCTAAATCCAAAACCCTAAACCCTAAACCCCTAAACCCTATATCCTAAATAAGCCTAAACCCTAAATCCAAAACTCTCAACCCCTAAACCCCAAACCCACAGCCCCATCCCCATGCGCAGGTCGACGTTTTTGACGGATAAGACCATGACACTCAACGTTTGAAGGCTGCGCCGGACAGATAAGGTTTAGGGTTTGGGGTTTAGGGCTTTAGGGTTTAGGGGTTCAGGGGTTTAGGGTTTAGGGGTTTTGGGGTTTAGGGTTTAGATGCAGGGCTCGGAGCCTAAACTTGTTTAAACCCTGGAAACCCTGGTGTGAGGGATTCGCTAAACCCGGAAACCCCACACAAGGCCCGAAACCAATGAATATAAGGGCCTTAATCAGTACCTATACTCTTTTGGGTGTTCCTGATGAATACACATACTATAAAGAAGCCCAAGACCCTATTCCAATTATTAAAACCCCTACGTTAGGAGGATCTGCTGCAATGGGAATCCAACACTGGGACTTGAATGAAGGGTTTAGGGTTAGGTCTTCAGGGGCTTAGGGTGAAGGGGTAAGGGTGTAGACATAAGGGGATCATGGCTTGGCATGCAAGAGATTCGTGCTTTTTTGCCATTTAGCAGGTGAGACTCTGTCGGGCAGCGGCAAGCCAAGATGTCAGCACTTTCCTTCAGAAGGGCCCTTTGTTAATCGACTTCAAGTGCAATGGCCCTCCCTGCTTCTACGTGGGCCATGCAAACTATCTGCATGCCTTTGCAGTTCTCAAGAGCCAATGCAAACCAGAGCCTTAAGATCTTAGAGTCTACCAACAGTCTCTATTGTAGTTCCTTTCTTGTTTAACCAGTTATATATTAAGGATTTTTATAAGGGATCCCCAAAAAGGAACTACAGTGGACCCTAAACCCTAAACCCTAAACCCTAAAGGAACTACAGTGGAGACTATAGGTAAACTGTATGACGCGCCAGGAGCTGAGTCCCAGGAAGCAACGTGCGCGAGGGCGAAATGGGGAAGTTATTCATGTATGGGACTTTCCGAAAATTAGGGGTACCTTATTTTGGGGTCCTTATAATAAGGATCCTATTATTTAGGGTACTATATTAGGGTCCCCTATTTTCGGAAACCCCCGTATGTCTTAGTGGCTGAGTAGGTAACCTTTAACCTTTTGGGGCTCTTATAATCCTACTATAATTCAACAGGTTATCCTTTCTTGGGCTAGGGTACTCAGCCCGTAAGATGTACTTGACTGATGTCGCTACCGAACCAGGCATCCTACGTTTGAGCGGACGTGGTTGGAAGAAGTTGGAGAACATGTCAGATTACGTGGCAGGGCTACGGAATTTGATGCTCGAAGGATTTGCTACGCAAATGACAAACAAATCCGCGCCGTTTTGTGCAACACGCAGAAGAAGTCATACCACACAGGACTCTCGGACTTATCATGGTTGGGCATGGATGCTCTGGTAATTGCGTGCGCTCGAAATGGACGTTATCATCGTTTGGGCATGGATGCTCTGGTAGTGGCACGCTCCTGCAAATCGGTGTTATCATGGTTTGGGCATGGATGCTCTGGTAACTGGGCGCATTCGCTTATTCATGTTATCATGGTTTGGGCATAGATGCTCTGACCCTCGCATGCACTCACAAAATGGACGTTATCATGGTTTGGGCATGGATACTCTGGTACTTCGCACACGCTCTCGCAGTGGACATCATGGTTTGGGCATGCATGCTTTGGCCGCGGATGCACCGTGGAACACGCATGGCATGCCGACACGAAGGGGCCCGGGCGCCTGGTTTCTGCGGAGAAACAAATTACCACGAATGCAACATCAAATGGAAACGAAAGTTGAAGATCAAATGGAAACTGGTCTTGAAAGTAAATTATTGGGATCATGTAACACAAAGCCCTGGGTAGTTTGTAACAAAAGCTGTGGTCTATTTGAGGCAACCTATCTATAACACATTCTTGCCAAATGCATTAGGTGCATCACCCACTCCGTAATAGTGACCACGCGGGTGGTTATATTGGGGTCGTGTATATTCCTGCTACACCCCCTAAACCTTCCCATCAAACTTGTTCTACCACTATTACAGGGTGGGGGGTCTACTCTTGGCAGATGCTGTTCTTGGACTGCTGCGCAACATCTGATACAAGCACGTGTTCTGTTGCAATCGCTCTCCCCTCCTGATAAGTCCCAAACATACCCCCAAGATAGTACCTTTAATTGGGTAAACATTCATGATTAGGGGGTGGGGTTGTCGCAACAAGCGGGAAGCAAGCATACCAAAAAGGCTTGCATCTGATATCGCACACCCTAAGAATCGCAGTTGAAGAGTCCTATATAATTCCAATAGTAAGGAGCTGAAGCGAGCTAAGTTGCGCACAGTCTTCTGCAAGTTCGAGAAGAAGCCCCCAGGTAGGCCACCCACCCGGTAGAAGCTATTGGGGATAACGATAATTATTTTTAGGAGTATACCACTACAGGGTGGGGGGTCCATCGAACCAATGCCGCAGGTGCACCACAAGGACACACGATGTGTCTTCCCTCAAGCTTCCATGAAGGCGCCCTTCTGCACTTCTGATCGACATGGTAGGATACCAGAACAGCAGACAGGAGCTTTCCCTAAGGCATTGATGTTTCTACTTATTGTTGTCACTGCTGCTGTTTTGCACCATCAGTATGATCCGTTTATTCTGAAAAGCTCGAAAACTTGTTTAGACCTGCCTCCCAGCCCTGACACTGGAGACTTGAAAAGCCTTTACGATCTGACCGAAAGCCTAGTTGCCGCAGGCCAGTGGGATCCTCGCCGTGAGACAGGGCCCACCAAAAAGCACATGACCGAAGTAGCTGCTGTGTCCCGTGAAGGATTATCCCTTACAAAACACTCTCAATGCGCAGTCGCCCGAACGGCCCTAAGCCCTAAACCCGGGCTGATCGTTGTGTGCTCCTGGGTCCTGAAGGGAAGCAGTTTTCAGGTCAGTCCAGCAAAACGTTGCCCAGCGTGGACTCGGAGTTCAGACCCTTCCCATAGCGCAGCTGTCAGGCGAAAAGCTAGGAACTAACCTTGTGGCTCAAACCCTGTTGGCAGCCATTCCAGTACGAGCGATTTTTGCGTTGGGAAGGCTGTGCCTACCAAACATGTGAACACACATTTTAACAGTGAAGTCGCTCTTCCATGAACGAAAGACGATGCACATCGTCGCTTGTCCGTGCCGTGCCGTCTCGCTGCAACACAGTAAGCATGCGCATGTTCTACGTTGCACGACTCCAGCCGCATTTAAGTGCCGACTTAGATTGCCCTTCCATGCGCCGATCTCGTTTGATCGCTTACTCCTAAAGTCAGACACACTGTGTTGTGGGAATCCAACATACCTGATATTGAAGGGGATGTTCAGCGGAAGGGTTTCTGTCGACTGCTCACCCAATATTGCACACCCAGTTCTTCGATTGATCACTACGTGAGTTCCAGCTAGTGTTTATAGGAACCTTTGCCAAGCATCCTGCCTAAATCCCAAACCCTCAAAGACCTTTAACTGCAAAGCATACGCGACAAGAAGCTTATGCCGCAAAC
Source organism: Symbiodinium sp. CCMP2456 (assembly GCA_905221635.1). Lineage (NCBI taxonomy): Eukaryota > Dinophyceae > Suessiales > Symbiodiniaceae > Symbiodinium > Symbiodinium sp. CCMP2456. The sequence goes on along the minus strand of CAJNDV010004558.1, from coordinate 14,871 downwards.
CGGGAGACCTGTGGCTGGGTCCTGAAGGCTTATGGCGTATGTTTCTGCACTAACATTCATCCTTGTCCTGCTGATGCGACTGCAGGGTAGCAATCTTAATTCGGCGCTGCGAAAGCAGACCTGAAGCTTGCAGTGCGGACTGTACACTACTTGCAGGGACTCTGGCGTTTCTAGGGGAACCTACTTAAGATGGGTGACAATAGGGTTCTGGACGATGATGGAGGGGTTATCGCTACACTGTACTACCTGTTACTACCTAACTCCAGGGTTCCTATTCAGTCCTCCTTGGGTAGCTTGCGAATTTCGCACCTGCCCAGCACCTCAGTCCTGAATCTTACAGATCAGGAGCTCAAAACGAGTTGTCGAGGAATCAGAAGCTGCGCAAGTGCTGCGAAATTCAACAGCTCCCACGTCCGTTGCACCTTTATCTACTTTTTTGCCAGGATGTTTCGAAGGATGATTCGAGCAGTCTGGTACCGCACGTGTCGAAGAAGCGGGCAGAGTTTTCCGGCGATCATGCATCTACGCACTTGATTGCTAGGTATGCCCCCGCACATTGAAGCTGTCGAGATATGCATCGTGCAAGCGGTGCTGTTCCTGTTGGCTGGGCTTGCATACCTCCATATTGCTAGCTGCATCCTAGACTGTTGCAGCGTCATGTTGCTTGCCCTCATCTTTCCAGCTGATTCTCCATTTTACAAGATAAATACACCCCTGTCCCTGAACCCTCAACCTGTTCACGCTATGTCTCTATGTGGTATGGGTAATAAATTAACCATATATCCCTACACTCCCCTTTGTCTTTCGAACAGCAGCAAACGAGCTGAAGCTCGATGCGTCCGCAGCGTTTTGTCATGACGCCTTGCAGGCTGAGGTGCATGCCGTGCGTACGGCGTAATTAATCGAAACGTCACTTCGCATTTAAGTTTGGGGACAACCGGAAATCTACTGGCAGAGAAGATGGACAATCAAACGGAGACTGGGTTTATGCAGGAGCTTATGAGCATGGTTACCAGAATGGTCTCAGGTTCCCTGTTAGATTATGGCATAGGATCGAGAACAACCCCAATATAGTACCCCCCGAATAGTAGTACCCCTTATCTTCGGAAACTCGCATATGCGTGCCAGAGCGCAGACCCTAAGCCGAGACGCTTCAGCCTGCTTGGGGCAAATGCTCTTGTCAGAGACGCCCCTCATGCAAACGCAGAGAGCAGTGGCATGTCAAAACGCCACCCTGAGAAGAGCAAAGCATGATCTAGGGAATCTAGGGTTTAGGCACAAGAGACGAGCACATTGCAGCAGTGTGGAGGCTCCTCAGGACGGATCTTCACAGCCGCGAATCAATTTTGAGCATAGACATTGACATGGAGCGGGCTATATCGGACGTGGAGCAAAAGCCTGGAGCCGGGTTTGTGGCCTTGACTGGTTGATGGTCAAAGCGTGTGGGGAGGATGAGGTCTTAAGCTGAGATGACAAACCGCGACAAGCCCTAAGACGCAGGTCTCAATAAGGTGGGCACTGTGCCGGGCACACGTATTTTTGCTTCTCAATGGCAAGCCGGGTTCCGGGGTCAAGGAAGAAAGTGCCGCTTGACGACCCGAAGCCCTTGAGGCTCAGTGATACTTGTGGTGTAGTTTCCCAGCTTCATGGCTATATGACCATGGGCGTTCTTCGGTTGATTCCCCTCCTGTGCCTCGCCTTGGGCGAGCATTGCTCGGAGAGTTCCGACAAGGCCTCGTGCCTCGGCAGCCCTGGACCCAAGCACCATCCTTCTGGCCCTCAACCCGGAGTCATTGTCCCTCGCTAAAGCCAAAAGCCTCGAAAGCCCAAGCTGCGATCCCTTTCAGAACGTCCTCAGGCTACTCCAGACGAAGGCACTCGTTGGGGAGGAGGCTCAGTTGTCAAAGTCTCTGAGTCTTCTCCCACCACGCACTCTCCACTACAGTCGCTTCCGACGCCGCCGCCACAAGGCGGGAAGCGAGTTCCAGGGTGTCAGTTCCGTTTGAAGAAGGGCTTCCGGGTCAGCGTCGGGAGCTGTGGCTAAACGACCTCCAACCCTAAACCCTAAACTTATAAACCCTAAACCCTAAACCTCTCGCTCCTCCAGGGGCTTCTGCCGTTCGTCTACATCCGGATCAATGTCGCCGTCGGCCTGGAGCCTGGAAAAAGAACCGGAGATCCTTCTTTTGTGGGGCAAACTTCGTGAAACTGAGATGACTCCAACAGAGAGGATGCCAGGGCCCCAAGACGGGAGTTTTGGGGAATGCGATGCTGTGCCCCGTGAGGTGCTGACCAAGCTGCGCGAGCAAGAGACGGAGTTCTTCATCAATTTCTTTGCAGGAATCATCTACGCCAATGGCGTACCTTACAAGGCCATGGCACATGGAGTGTCACCCTTCCTCCCGAATTACTGTGGTCCTAGCAGCTTCTTTGAGTTCACAAGGCTTGGGTAACGATTGAGTGAGGGATGTTTCGGGAGGTTTGTGATGGGCCTCTCGCAATCGGAAGCGTGGGTGAGACTGAGACTCTAGGATATCGGATTGCGGCATGAAGGTCTTGGGCATACTGGTCACTTGAAGCCGCCTCACGTCGTTTATTTATGACTTCTGACCCCACCTTACGGTTCCTGTGTGCTCTTGGACGACCACTCACACTTGTTCCCGCACGCATAGGTCTTTCATGCAAGAAATATACCCACGCCGGCATATGCCTACATGCAAGATGCAAATCAGAGCACGGAGATTGGACATGCGCCCTCTGGAAAGAAAGCAACAAATTCTGAAAACTCATCAGGCGAGATGCAAGTCAGAACTGTCTAAGTTCCATCTGGGTACAGATTCGTGACCTGTGGTGGGAGGTGTTCCCAGCTTGTGGTCCTCACCTGGTCACAAGAAGACATGAGGGGGTCACACGTGGCAAGAAATAGGTGGTCGCAAGTGTCGGCGATTCGGCCCGGATCGTTTACCGGGACCTGTATCCCACATCGTTTCAGGCATCCTCGGAAGGTTTCTCATTTCTGCATCAGCCCGAAAAACAGGATGCTCTCAGTCGAATATATAGGTTTGGCTTCCGCTCAACGAGCTGGCATTGTGTTCGGCTCCGTTCTTTAACGGCCTCGGTTCATCCGTTCGCTGATTCCTAGATTGTCAGCATCAGGCTGTGTAGAACGGGCAGGAGTTGGAAATCCGCGCGGTTTCTTGTAGTCCGTATATGTAATGTGTGTATTTTTGTTTGCATGTGTCGACAATTCAGAGTAGAAACACGCATGCAACGAGCACATATGCCCTTCTTTGATCGTCTTCAGCTTGTAGTTCTTGGTAAAGTAGCTCATGCACACACCGCATGCCGTCTTCCCCACGCGCGTCCATGTCCACCGCGCGTCCATGCCCAAACACGAATGACATCCTCCACGCGCGCATCCGTGACAGCACTGCGTCCAGGGTGAACAACATGCCCATAGCACCGAAGCCCCACACTCAGTTTGAACGATTAGTTCGTCGTGTTCTCGGTCTGCTGCAATCCTCTGCATTTTCTTCAGAACGCCAGGCGAACTTGCGTATTCTGAAGACGACGTCTACGCAGGCTTCCCGCTTGCATTCGGTACCGCAAGGCGGTGCAGTGCGGCTGTGTCGAAAGCTGCCCCGGCGAGGTGAGAGGGGAGATTTCTAGCGGGGTCCAGAGATGCGTTTGCGTGAAAAAATTTAAGGCCCTAAACCCTAAACCCCCTTTAAAGGGGCCTTGTTGGGCACTCGTCTTGCGAGTCTTGCGTTCTCTTCTCCCAGAGCTTCGCTACGCGGCCTAGAGCTGCTCTGGAGAAAAGCATCAGCGGTCGCTGCGTTTCTTTGCGTTTCTAGGACTTGTGCCCCAACCTGACATGGCAAGTCTGGTTGCATAGTTGTCTATCCAGTTCTGGGTTTTCGGGTTTTTGTCCATAGAGCTTGCGTCCCAGCCCGTTGCTCTTAAGTAGCGAAGTCCATCGGAGATGTTCTGCCAAGCTTCAGCCGAGGTTCAGTTCCAGGTCGGGTTTATTCCGGACCTCCGGTTCAAGTTTGGCGACGCTCGAATGCAATCGGACACGACGCTCTGTGGTTGTGGGATGATTGGTGTCTGCCAGTTTTGGCAGGTAGTGGGTTTTGCCACGCCAGATCTCCTGGATGGTAGTTCTGGCCATCCCCGTAAGCAGGCACACCCAGCATCTCTCTGCAGACGTTAGGACATGGGATGCGCGCACCGCGACCTTGTTCCTATTGGTTGAAACGCAGTGCTGAGGTGGTGGATCCAAAGGCAACGCTACGAGCAACAGTTTGGGAGTTGGACCGAGTCTTGCCTCGCAAGCCAGCTGTGTCCAAGCTTGTCCGTCGATTTTGTACTTCTCTCTTGCTCGGGTGGGACCCGATGCCAATGGTGAAGTTGTGGTGCAAACATGTGTATACAGACCAGACACCGACGTCGGCTCACTGGGGCGAGCTCGGTTAGTTTCTCAAGCGTGTTGAGTTCGATTGCAGGGGTCAGTGCTTTTGTTTGTCGTTCTGGAGCTGTTTTTCTAAAGCTGCACTGCATCCGATGCCCGTTGCCCGAAGCCAGAACTGCAGGTTTGCCAGAAGCCCTAAACCCTAAACCCCAAATGCAAAATTCCTGTCGCTTCGGAGATGCAGGTCTTCTCCGGGGCCCTGAAGACAACGTTGTGCGCACCGTGCGCTACAACGGCGGGGTGGTCGGCGGCTTCTTCTTCGAGGGCCGTCTCTTGGGCCGCGCCGGCTAAGTTTGGCAGGGAAGGTTTTGGAGATGTGATTTTCCTTCGGTTACTGCTTGTGCTTCCCTCGGAATCGCCCAGATCAGTGACGGAGTCACATTGTCTTTGGGGGAGCAGGGTCGGGCTCCCGGAGTTCCTGCGTCAGCTGAGGGCCTTCGGAGTGCAAGGTGTGGTGGTTTGCATTGCTGTCCAAGCACTGCGCTTGCATCTTGCAATGTTTTGCATCTTGCCCACCTCCGCCTTCGATACCCATTCCCAAGCATTCCTGGTGCAGATGCCGAGACTCAGAGAGATCATCACGAAGTGCGACGCCCTCGTGCCTTTTCAGACGTCGTGTCTGACGACCTAACGCATAAACTGCTGATGCTGGTATCCCGAACTGCTTGTCTTTTTCAGTTGGATTTACAAAAGCTCCAGCAAGGCGTTGGCGAAGATGCAAGAATGTCCTTTGATCGCGACTGTGTCGGGCATCGCGTGCCGATGCAACTTCTGCCACGCTACCTGCCTTGTATGCTGGTGAGGTTTGAACGCCCCTTGCTGCTGTTGACGTGCCTCGCTTTATTTTGCAGATGTTCGATGTGCAGCCGCCTTTTGTTAGTGCGCAGGTCCTGGCGGTGATAGAATTAAACACTAGCGAGCAGTGTGCATCTGCACAGCACAACGCAGACGCATTCGCAACAGCAGAAATCAAAGGGATCTTGCGACGCAGAGCCGACAGCAGTTGCAGTCGTCAGGTATCAGCAGAGCTGTGCGCAATGCTGCCTGAGGAAAAGTGATTCCAAAACAGACTTGATTCAAGTTGTTTTGTGTTCTTAACAAAAAATGCGTAAAAATTAAAGCCGCCGCATTCAAAATTCGTGTTTTGGCTCAATTCCGCACGTGACACCTCTTCTGTGAAGTTCGGCAATTGCCAGCAACGAATCAAAGATCCAGCACGAGTCTCTTCTCATTTCCATCCATTCCCCACCGTTTCTCCACACATTCGCCCTGGGTTCCTTTTCCGCGCTTGTGATCTTCTAAGAAGGCTCAAGTGGCGAGCCTTTCGAGGGTAGGAGAGGTGTTGGACATGGTATGAGGCTTTCAGGCCGGTGCTGTCGCCCGAACGCTCTCAAAGTCTAAGAGAGGAAAACCCTAAACCCTAAACCCTATACCCTAAACCCTAAACCCTTGCGCCAGTGCAAGCCGCCAACGTGTCCTATGGCAAGCCGCTCTTGTGGTACGTCAAGGCGGACTCCCCAGAGCCTTGGGCTTCTTTGGGAATCTATGCATGCCCGTTCCAACATGGGTGTTTCCGGAGATAGGGGACTCTGATATAGTACCCTAAATAGTAGGATCCTTATTATAAGAACCCCACAATAGGTTCTTTATTTTCGGAAACTCCCACATGGCCAACATAGGCATATGGATATGGACATTACGGACACGGAAGCACCAACTTCCTGCCTGCCAACGTCAGCTTTCAAGGCAACGCTTTCGCTGCCGCCTCAGAAGTAGAACGGTTTGGGTTTCGCCTCGATAGAAGTGAAGCTGAGGTCTGGGAACTGAGAAGGACCTATTTGACCACCTTCCAAGGACGCTCGGCGGCACTGCGAGGTCAGCCAGAGCTTTGATAAATATGAGGCAGGCTTACGGAGTACAGGTGTGCACCTAGATTCAGAAGACTCGAGGCATCGGGGCGCGAGGCTTGAGGGGGGATGTCTTGTGAGGGGCAGACGGAGAGCTTCTCGGTAATCCGATGGGTTTGCTGAGGGTTTGCCATCGTCATGGCAGATGGACAGGTTTGCTTGAAGCTTAGGTAGTAGTCTCGTAAACAAGCTTGATTTCCCGAAAGCTGTTTACCTACCTACCTGACAAGAGCAGGGAAAGGGATTTTCTATCAGCTTGGCACTAGGGTCTTGAGAACGACTGGTTTGCACGCAGGTCTTCCTTCTAGGGTCTAGAGGAGATTGCTCGTGATCCAGAGCTTTTTGAATCCAGTGACAACTCCCTTTAATCAAGAATTCGCGCTGCTGGCGATAATGAAACAAGAGAGGAAGTGGGAAAACGACAGAAGAAAGGCCTCTGTAGTGCTTCAGGATTCTCCGAGTCACCATGGTACCTGCCAAGAACGTGCGGGTTTCTTCCATGTCACCTCGTTTCCCCGATTAGGTATTTCGCTGCAACTGGTGCAGTTGCCGGTTCCATTAACATGAACGTTATCCTTATCCCCGTTTTCTACTTTTGGAATGCTTCTGTTCAATATACGTTTCTTTGAATCGCAAGTTTACTTTCACTTTCACCCCGTTCTTGTCGTTCCCGTCTTTGAGTGATTGGCTTGCTTATTGTCAATATGTTATTTGTCTAGGACTGGTTCAATAAAGATCGCCCAGGCACCTTCGGTAACTAACGCCTTGTCGCCGGTCATCTTCTTTGTCGTGCGTATCGCTCTCTCTGCCACGCTCGCGTGTAAGGTGGCTGAAAGGCAAAAGGTCTCAAGACGGTGTCTTCCTATCGACGTGTCATTGACACGCAACATCATGTTGGTACATGCACTTTGAATCATTGCGTCTGTAGGGCTTGCTGGGCAAGCCATCGTGCATCATAGCAGAGGCCACTTATGCCTTCCTTTCCGCCTCGGCCGCGGCCCCGGGGGAGGTTCAGGGTTGTGGCTGTTATAAATATGTGAGTGTGTACTTATTCCATATATGTGTATGTAAATTCTTTACATGTGCGTGGATGTACTACATGTATATATATATATATATATATAGGTATGTATATATATATATATGTATATATACATAGATTACTAACTGGCTCCTCGACCCATTGGGTTACGTGTTTAATGATAAAATAACAGTTGAAATAGCACAAACGAACAATAAAAGCACTTATCGGCAGGATAAAATAACAGTTATCCCACCGATAGCAAACCAGTTATCGGGAGGATGAAATAGCGATTTCACGGCTGGGTAGATGACAATTATAGTTGTACGACCGAATAAAGGTTATCTTCGATCGTTATGTAATGTACTAGTATGGTCTACACCCTAAACCCAAAACCCTGTAACAGGCGGCTTCCCTGATTTCCCAAAGGTAGAGTATCTATATCAATATCTAACTAGCCTGACATCCTGTATCGTGCCCTCCGAAAGCCCCCCAAAGCCCCCCAAAGGTAGGAATAAAATGACAATTACGGGCCCCTAACTATAATTTTGTCCCGACGCCAAATAACTGTTAGTTTAGCCTCTCCCCAACCATTTGCTTGCGTCAAAAGACAATACCCATTCCTGCAAAGTAAACGAACAGTTGCGGGCCCTTGACTGTTATTTTATCCCCCTCCGAGGTGGACGACAGCTGCAGACACCTCGAGGAACGATTTGTCGCAGCTTGTCTTGTCAGTAGTGAACTTTGAATTTGAGGTTTCGACCTTCGGGATCCCATACAGCCAAAACGCGACGCTTTCAAGCCATAAGCCGCCATAAGCCTTACGGCCCAAGACCGTATGTCTAAGTGCCATGTTCCGAACCTTGAATGTGGTCGCAGCCCTGCAGTTACTGTTTCCAGGACGAGCCGAGCGATAAGGCCGTTGCGGCATTCCTACGGTAGAAAGATGCTCAACAATTCCCGTGTGCTTTTCTGCAGAGCTATTATCGTTGCGCAAGGCGATTCGGGTTTAAGACTCAGGGTCAAGCTCTGCCTGGCTCATTGCTTATACACTCTACTAAGCCTTGGGCTTCGATGCTAGTAAACCCCAGGGGTGTGGATGCAAAACAAGCGACTCCGGAAATCCAACCGCCCTAGATGGCCTATTCTCAGGCGATGATGGACCTAGCGCGGCGCGACAACAAGTACCTGTAAAGGCCAGGGCAGTGGATGCCAAGAAAGTCAAGAAAGGCTTTTGGGAGAGGCTGTTGGTGTGTGGCTGTCTGTGCTGGGCCCAAACTCCAATTTGGTCCTAGAGCCGGAAAACCTGAACCCTCAACTCCCCCCAAACATTTCCTAAACCTTATTCTGTACCTTAACTCTAATTCCCAAGCCCCAAACCGGAGGCCTAAACCGTAACAGTGGTACCTTTGACTGTTGGCCCGATTCCACACGGACTTTGCACCACGGCCTCAAATCTGTGAGGGGCTTGTAAGGATTTAGGTTATGGATGGACGTGGCTTTACGGTTTCTTATTTGAGGATACAGGGTTTTTGTTCTTGTTTTTGTTGTTGTGTCTTCCGGTTGTTTGAGGCCCAGCATGAACTCACTGCTGTGCTCCACATCCTGCGGGGTTGTGGGATTTAGGGTTTAGGGTTTTGAACCCGCAAGGGGCAGCCTTTATCATAGTTCGAGGGTCACTTAAGTTTATATGAACCCTGAACCCTAAACCCAAACCACTGGCTTGGGAAGACCCAAAACTCTGAACCCCAAACGACCAAACCCCGAACTCTACAGAAACCCTAGCCGGTAAACTAAACATCTTAGTGAACCCTGAACCCCGTAAAGGCCCTTCAAGTTCCATATCAAACATCCCAGGGGACCCTCTAGAAAATCCTGAAACAGGCCTGTCTAGACTCCTTGCAATATCGAGGACCTGAAACATCCTCGAACACTAAATCCCAATGCCGTTTTCGGGACTTTTGTAAAGAAATCATAATAAGGAACCCTAAAAAGGTGGGTTCAGGGTCCAGGTAACCCCTGGAATTGAATCCTGATAACGTAGGGACCTTAATTATTAAATAATTGGAATAGGGTTTGGGGCTCCTTTGTAGTATAAATATAGTACGGAACCTAAGGAAGAATATAGGCAATGATTTAGGCTTCAATACTGGAAGATCTGGGTGCTCTATGAATGTTTGCATGCTGAACCAAGCCTTAAACTAATTGTCGTGCAAAATCCTAAACTGCGGCAGGGCAGTGCCCTAAGCCCTAAACCCTATAAATCCATACATCTGTAAATATACGTCTTCGACTGGCCCTTACATCATCTGCATTCGCATCGGTTGAAAGAACCGGACTTCGAACCTTGGGCAGGACATGGCCAGTTCCTATCTACAACTCTGCACCCTGAGCCCCAAACTTGCCGGAACCCTGAAACCCAAACCCTAGACTTCTAAACCTTACCCCAAACCCATATGTCCCAAACCCTAGCCCCAATCCCACAGGCCCTAACATCCACAATCCTACAACCCATGCACCCATAATAAGCCTAAACCTTGCAAAAGCCAATAGCCACCTGCCCTCCGAGAGCCTTCTGATGCCCAACCGCCCCGAAGCCTTCCAGCCTAAAGCCTAAAGGGTTAAGTTTCCCGGGTATGGGTATAGGGTTTAAGTTTCAGGTGTAGGGGTGGGTGTAGGGTCTCGGGGCCTCATCCCTCGCAGAAGCACTCCTAGTTTTGAGACCCTTATCAAACCCCGTTCAAGAACCCTCGCCCATCCCCTTACCCCCGCCGCTCCTGAACAACAATGGGACTGTTGGGACGAAGCTGGGAGGCGAATTCGGCGGAGATGGTGCAAGATGCGAGTTTTCGGGGTTATGTAAGGTGCAGGTAGGATCCTCTAGCTTTTTTCCAAGGGTGATGGACCCTGGACAAACGTAGGTTTTCTGAGGCTCGGGTGGGGGGTACGTAGAAGACGGTTCCCAAAGCATGAAAGATGCCGGCCAGCGTGCAGGGTTTTCTGCAAGGTCTAGAGTTTGGTACTCAGGGTTTTGGGTATTGAGGGTGTAGGATATTAAGCTGTAGGATATTCGGGTTTCAACCCCCCAAAGCCCGAAAATCTCCAGCCGCCGCAGTCGCTCCACCCCACACTCCCGAAAGAAGCTTTGAGGACTTACCTGGACTCTAAGAAACCGGCCCCTCGATCAGAGTTCGTTGACGCCAGCATGATGCACATTTTGTGCGGAGGGTGAGTATGGGTTTGGGTTTTGGCTGTGCCAGGTCGTGCCATCTCCTGCACTTTGGCTCGGTGCACGCGGTCGTGGGCTTGTTGGGAAAAGTGGGCGTTGGTTCGGTGCCTTCGCAACTACAGGTTTGTTTTGTGTGAAGGATTGAGTGGCTTCTGGCCTACAATCGGATATCGGGTGAGATGCGTCACTTTTTGGTGATGTTTGCAAATACTTTTCCAAATGAAGCTGAAGCAAGATACGAAGCCGGAATATTTTTACGGAAATTCAGAGCACAATTTTTGGGAATGGACTGATATATCGATTCTGTTCTGTTTCGCTAGACGTGTAGTTATATACTCGACGAGAATATATTTGGAATTAAAGGACTATTAGATTGTTTTTCGTATAGCCGTGCTTTGGCGCGGTTCTCTCTAGGGTGGGGCGATTTGGTCTAGAGTTAAATGCACTTTCTAGATTAGTCGATATGGTCTATATCTTCTAGAGTAGCTGTGCCTTGGTACCGGGTTATAGTGTAGAGAAGTGTAATGGAAGCTCAAATGGTAGTGGGTTATATGATTTCATCGGGTAAAGCAATTACTTCGGGAGTTGACGATAATGTTCTCGTATTTAAAGATTCGTAAAATAATCTTTTTGGCTTTATATTATCTAAAAGTGTGGTATAACGATATTAGTAGGGCTTAAAAATTCTACTTGTTATTTTGACGATCTCGCGCCGGAGGTATGTCGTTTTCTTTTTTCTAGGTTTTCGGAGGTAGGTCTTTATTCTACTATATTCTAGAGGTCATTAAATTAGGATAAAAGTTATTCTAAAAGAAAATTTGAGAGAAAAAATTAGAATGCTAAATCCTAAATTTTAAATCTTAAATATTCTTAAATTCTAAATATTCGAATAATATTTTCCCTAAAAAAATATTTCTAGAATAATTTTTCCTTATTTTATATAATTATATCTCGGGAAGAAAATTATCGCAATATTTCATATAAGACAATAATCGAAATATTTCAAAAAAATGTTTTATTTCTTGCAAAAATGGCAGTATTCGAAATAATTCATGTCCTTGGTTAGATGGAACAATATGAAATATTTGGAATGTTAAGGTTTGGGGTCTGACGTGATCGGGTTTAGGATAGAGATGAGGTTTAGGGTTAATTTAAAATCGTAAAACCTTAAAGTCTAAACCCTAAACCCGATTACACCGGACCCCAAACCCGAATATTTTTTGATTAGACCAATTCATATGAAATATCTCCAATATTTATATTTTAATTAAATATATTATCGGGTCTTGTTACGATTTCTGCTCCGCTTGGTCTTGAAAATTCTTTCTTGTATATTTTTGATCGAAAAAATGATATTGTCGATTTATAATGTAGTATTCTATCCTAAATTTGGTCATTTTTAAGAATTTTTTATGTTTATGATTCTAAGCAATAAATCTTATTTCTAGGATTTATCGGAATTTTCGGGTCCATTCTTGATTATTTCATATAGTATTGCAATGTCCAGCTGGCGCCGCTTTATGGCTTGTTCTTGGCCGCAATAAGTCTTACTATCGTGGGAATTTTTTCTATCTGAAGAATAATATGATGCTGGGTCTTGAAGAATCTTGCTAACCTATTCTTAGGGTGACAAATCGTATACTCGGGCCTTGGTATTCCCGGGTCTTGATAGCTCTTTCGGACCTGTAATAATTGATATTCCCGTTGGTTGTTCCTTCTGACCTAGTCTTAATTTTTGCCTCTTTTTTAATAATATATAATTCGTGCGGAGAAATAATATTCAAAACCTTTTATTTGATTTTATTTGCTCTGGACTATAATTAAGAAAATCTTGCAGAGCTGCAAAGATCGGATCGGCGTGACTTGTGTTATCTGTCAGGGCCGCGGGCCCTGCTCTTGAAGAAGGCACGGGCTGTAGCGCGCAGAGCCGCGTGGCCAGTGTCAAAGCTTGGCCACTGGATTCCCAGTCGCTGCTACAAAAGCCCGAGGCGAGGCTACTTGCTCTGCTCTCGCCGCAACGACGTAAGCACAAAATATATGGGGAAAAAATAGATGAGACAAAATTCTATCTATCTGAGAAAATTATTCTTCTCCTAATCCCAGCAATCTTCCAGGAGAGTACAACACGATATTACTTAGACGAAACGTGCGAACCTCAGTCGAAATAAATTTAGATTCGAAAAGAAATATATGACAAGCTTAATCTGTACACTGTCACTCCCCAGAAATGCTGTGTGCCAGGCGATTCAAGATCTTTGTGATTCTGATATGCGCTAGACTGAATTTCAACTTGAATGGAACTACACAGGCAGAAGATCTGTCACCACGCCCACGCGATGTAGTAGTCGAGTGTTTACGACGCCACTTAATAATATGAAAACAATGTGTTTTCTGCTTGAGGCCTTTTCGCGGTGGGATTCTGTGCGCAGCCGCGCGTCTTTTCGAGCCGAGCGGCTCGCGCCGACTAGCGCGAGCCCATCCGGTTTCACTTCGCAGCCAAACTTACAAGCTTCGTTCTTCCACCCCCAAGCCCTATCGCCACGGCCCTCACATAAGCTCCAGACCCGCATCCACGAGGCGTTTGCAAGACACAAACCCTGAGCTTAGGAAATCCTGAGCGGTGAGCAGGTAGGTACAAAGTGTCTGTGTGGAATTACCGATCTCACACTTTTTGGAGCGGAGATAGGAGGTACAGAGATCGCAGTCCGTCTGCCCCTTAAAGTGGCCTTCGAATAGGAAACGCGGTTGCCTCAGGCCCAATCGCACTCTCGCAGCATGCACTGGCAGTCCTCTGACCGGTTCCCGTCCGAAGTCAGATTCTAGATCTCATCCTGAAAGAAGTTCTAAGGATTACCGGCTGGGTCACGGCACGATCCGTGAGCCGTTTGTAAAAGGAACCTTTTGAATGCAAGTTGAGGGGATTTATCCGATGTTTCGGCTTCCCGGGTCCCGGGCCCATCTGGCAATTGGCCGTCAGGTTTGAGGTTTCCGATGTCAAGAGTCCAGTTCAGTTTGGTTCCCGATTTTTTAGGCATGCCTAAAAAATCGAATCAGGTACTGTGGCGAAGTCGCATGGAGCGGGTATGGGAAGTGAGGGGTGTAGGAGGGGACAGTTAGCGACATCAGGGCGAGCCTTTTTGCGCAAGCCTCCGCACTGGAGCACGCTTATGCTGAGAGCCTGCAAGGAGATTGCCTTGAGACAGGTTACGGTTGCATTTCTATCTGCGCCCTAAACCCCAAACCCTATAAATCCCCGGATTGGGATTTGGAGTTCATCCTTGCTGGGGTTTCCCTGGTACATGTCAGGTTTCTCGAGTGTCGGCTTCCTGGCTTCGAGCTCGGCTTCTTTAGACGTAGGGGTTTTAGGGTTTAGGGCTTAGGACCTCCATTCCCTGATTTCCCGGACCTCCTCCATCTTGGGCTTTGGGTGAGCTTTGGCGGCGTAAGGAAGACCCTCCGCGACAACCGCGGCGAGCTCTCTGGAACAAAGATTCCCGGAGACCTTCAGGCCTCGGTTCGGCTTCGCATGCTAAGTGCTTTTGATTTTGGCAGGAAAAGTCCGTTTTTATTATTATGAAATCGAAATATATCAATTCTCTATTTTTAGGAGAAGTATAATATATATTTTAAGTAACCGAGAATATTTATCTTTGTAATTTCAAATATCTCGAAAATTAAAAAAGGCGCGAATTGATAAGATGATTGCTAATAATTTCTTGTAGAAGATTCATGAAATTTCTATATATGAAATAAGACTATGATTTAGGAGTCATCAAAAATCATAAGATTCGAATTCTCTTAGATCCCCTCATGTATATTATAGCACGCCACTATTCGTCGCTTCGAGGAGAATTCCGAGAAACGAATAGGAGAGATAGGAATGAAGATCAAGTTATAATGATATAAAAAGGAGAATACGAAAAATAAAAGAAGCTATTGTAATGCGCGTATTAGGGATGAAGTGCAGAAGGATTAGAAAGTTTTAATTAATTCGAAATCTCTACTCTATAAAGCGCTACGGCTACACGCGCTCTTGCGGTGCAGCACGCTTCGGGGCGCCAAGGCTTCAATTTTTTGGAGAAATTTACAGACTACGGCGCGCGAGCCGCTTCGCCTTACCCAGGACCCAAAATTTCCGGAAAATTTAGAAGCTCGGGCTGCAGCTTTAAGAGGGCGGGGCCTCTTCGGTGGTCTCGGGCTAGGCCCAGTCTTCTAAGTTTTTGGAAAATTTGGGGATCCGGGT
>CAJNDV010004547.1:80413-91611 GCA_905221635.1 Symbiodinium sp. CCMP2456 | reverse complement strand
TGCTGTCGAGTCGAGCCCGCCGAGTCGAAAACGCCACGGCCTCGTGTCGAAAACCAGGGAGACCCTGAGTCGAAAACATCTCCCTCCGGGGTTTAGGGTTTAGGGGTTTTGGGTTTAGGGTTTAGGGCCTCTGTGTTGTTTTCTGACTCGCCAGCCCTGCTCTCCGACAGACTGCGTTTCCGACTCCTTTTTCTGACTCGGGCGTCACCCACACACACACACACACACACACACACACACACACGCGCGCGCGCTGCGCTGATGGCATTTTGTGACTGTCAGGTGCTGAACGGCATGCCTACCAGCTGCGGGTCCCTCCTGGTGCGGTGGTGGAACTGGCAGGTGTCCCCGCCGAGGTTCCGTACAGCCAGACGCGGCCCGACGAGGAAGCCTCCGAGGACGAGTCGGAGGCCATCCAAAGGCCCATCCCCTACTTGGAGCGCAACCAGCCGCCTCCCGGGCCAGAGCCACTTGCAGCTCCAGCGCCTCATTTCCGAGCCGACGCCGCCGACGCCGCCGAGGGCGAGGGCGGCGAGGGCGAGGGCGGCGAGCGAAGAGACGAAGCGTCGACCCGACGCCGCGACCGGCCGCTGCGCCGCTGCGCCGCTGCGCTGCGCTCGACGCTGCGGGATGCAAACGGCACGTAGCAAAAAGAGGGCGGGGGGGGTCTATGCCGAGGCTCTTTTTGGGAATACCCAGACCTCTCGAAATCTTTTCAAAACTGCAGTGGAAGCAAGCCGATAGAGGCTGGACGTCTCCCAGCGTGAGTTCCATGCGCTCCAGTCGCAGGCAGGTTTGTGCTGGATGCTGCGGTGACTGGCTGTGCGCATGTGGTGAGAGCCAGGTGGGTGACAAGGACTCCTCCATCGAATTGTTACAGTCCCAACTGCAAGACTCCAAGGAGCCCGGTTTCTCTTCCTTTGCCTGCTCGTAAAGCAGAAGTGACAGCTGTGACAGGTTGCTGTGTCTAGCCATGCCTAGTCCGAGCCGAGATCTGGCTAGGAGTTGGTCCGAATCTACCGCTTGCGTGGTGACGATCTGGAAACAGACCTCAAGCCAGGACCTTGTGCAAAGCTTGTCCACCGATGTCCAAACAGCTCGTTTCAGTCGGATAGTCTTCTGGGGATTGTTGGTTTCCTTCCGACGACACACAATCTGTGCCAAGGGCTTCGCAGCAGCGCGTCACTGAATCTCAAGATCGCGAGTATTTGCACAAAGTGGAATGCGACAGGCCTTGGTTTTGCTGGACTCCTGACCCTCCACCCAGTTGGATTTGGGCAGGCTTAAGGAAAAGTTGGCAAAGGAGCAGGATCGGAGAGTCAGGAAAATGCATCAGTCGAGCATAGGCGTGCCTTCGAGCTGGGTCGCGCAGGCAGTGGTTTCCGACCTTTCCGAGAAAGTTGAGTTAATGTCATCACAGATACAAGAAAGCCAAGCTGCGTGCGCCCTCAGTCATTTGTTCCACATCGTGGATGGAATTTGCGCATGCATAGGAATTCCCAGCCTATTCGCTGAAAACCAGAGGTACCTAAGTGCGGTCCAGAGAGAGGAGGTGCTCAAGGAGCAAGTAAACAAGTGTTGGGCTCAGATGGCGCTTCCAAGTCAGTTCCACAGCAACGCCGCGTTTGAGGTTCGAGGAGAAGCTGCAGGCTGGGTGGCGGAATAGTCGCTGGATCTCGCCTGCTGTCCTCGGTTCACCTAGATAGAATCCATGTCCGTAGCAGCCGTAGCAATGAGGAGGGAACAGCTGGAACTTAGTGCAATGCAGCGAGTTGTGTAGTTGTTGAAAGGCTCGAAGTCGTCTATGACTAAGACTCTTGCAAACGATCCCTAAGTCGAGGATGCCACGGAACGTGGCGACGTTCTGGAGAAAGGTCCAGGGCTGGGCTTGTTGCTGCACACGACAAGCTCTTGCATTGCTGGGTTGCTGGCAAAGTGTCAGGCTTGAAACACGTAGAAGGAGAACGTGAGGTGGGGGATCACCGGGTGGCACTGTCACAACAGAAACATCGGGCCGGGGTACTGTGCAGGTCTACAAGGGACAAACTCACGTTCTGTGGCTTGGCAGCATGTGTATTGGACCGTAACCTTCATGGCCTTCCAGGAGGATGCATGCCTACTCTGTGCTTACTGAATGTCAAGACTGAAAGTGCCTGGACTCGAAAAGGCGAGAAGACCTCCTCGATAAGCAGACAAAGCTCCGTTCTCAGGAGATCGGGCGGTTGGCTGAAGTTGGCGCCGTCAGCTCACGGTCGCGAAAGAAGCTAAAGAACTGATGCTGTTTCCGAAACACGAGCATCGTGCGAATTGTTGTCTCTTCTTCTGTGTACATGGTGGGTCAGAAAGTCGCAACGGAAAAGACGCCCTCATTGCACTTCTTGAAATTCTTTTGCACGTCTAGAGCCTCTGGGACAGACTACTCTCGCACACATGTCCGCATGCACTCTCACGCACATGTCCGCATGCGTGCTTGCGTATGCATGGATGTTTTTGGTCACACCTCTCGCATGATCCACGCCTGCTCCTGCTTCCATTACTGCTTGCATGTGTGGATACTACAATTGACCGTCACTTCTGCCGTTGTATGCTGTCGTCGATGTTGTTGAGCGGCTTCTCTTCACATGCCCCTGAAACTGGGTTCCCAGACAGTGCAGCACTTAGGCAGCTCCAGGTCCTGAGGGCTGCACAGTCTGTAAGTTTTTGGGGGCGCCGCGCTGTTATTGGTTCTTCGATCGGCAATAAAAGGGACACTGCTTTCCTGCCGAGGTCAAACGCTCGGAGACACTCTGAGCATTGAAATGTGTAAACTCCTTGTCCAGACGATGTTTCAACCTTGCTGATGTGGCACTGTGTGTCGGTCAAAGCGACT
Source organism: Symbiodinium sp. CCMP2456 (assembly GCA_905221635.1). NCBI lineage: Eukaryota > Dinophyceae > Suessiales > Symbiodiniaceae > Symbiodinium > Symbiodinium sp. CCMP2456. The sequence continues at coordinate 88,742 of CAJNDV010004547.1, read as the reverse complement.
CTGGATGGAGGTTGAAAGGCCTGTGATGCTTCATGTCTTTGCAAGGGTGTCTTAACACCTCCGGCAACCGGCACCAAGCTTCCGTTGCACTTGGTGAGGCCGTAAGGCACGTGCCTGTCCCTCGGATCGGCCAGCCCAGGCTCCGCAGTACGAACAAGGACCTTACCATGACCGTGCTCGCCTCAAGCTTTTCTCGCTTGTTTGCGGAAGGAATCGCTCGATGACATGTAGCAGCACTTTTCACAAGGCAGTTGACCTCGAGAGTCTCAAGGCGTGGGGACACAAAGAGCGAGAACATGTGCAGAGCTCGCGCTCAGCAACTTTTCCTGAGAAACAGCCGGTGCGAGGAATCCCATGAAGGAATGGCAGAGGATCTTAAGAAGCTGGCTTCCCGGCGTTTCTGAAATTGTTCAGAAATTGCAAGCTCGTGCCAACACTTATCCTGTTGTCTTTGGATGCTCCGAGTTGTTGAGGTCGAAGAAGCAATATGCCGAAGCGGCCCTTCGTGTAGAAAGCCTTGAAAAGGCGCAGCCTGAAGCACTGTGTAGTTCCTGAGTCATAGATTTCTACACGTCCTGTCAATGTGTCGAAGTTCCAGTGCCGTCAACAAAGTGCGTCCGCATGCAGGAGTGTCAAGAGGCTAAAGCCCAGTTGGAGATCAAGGAGAGGCAAGCTGCTGGGCAACTCAGACTCCGAGAAACTCCTCGCGAGCAGATTAGCAGCCAGTCGGCCAGTCGAGATCAGTCGAGATTAGTCGAGATCAGTCGAGGCGAGGCTCGAAGTGGTTGTGGAGGAGCTGAATGTGAAGCCTGCAACTGAATGCTCCAGAAGCTCCTGATACCTGCTCGACCTACTCTGCTGTTGCCTGAGGCTTGAGGATGCAATCCTGGAGTACACCGAGGAAAGGAAGCAAGCGAAGGATTATGCCACTCGGGGCGCGTGAGATCAGTAGAGTCTGCAACAACCGTCCAAAGCAGAGTGGCCCCGCAAAGGCAGAGAAGCTCCACAGCAAAGACTCCCAGGTCAAGAAGATAGCAACAGAGGTTGCCCAGACGATGCAGATTGTCGGGTATTTTCGTAGAAAAGAGGAACTTGATGGCAGGCGACCTTCTCCAAGGATTCAGTTCAGCGGCTCTGCAGTGACATCAAGCAGTTCCAGGAGACGAGGGAAACTGGTCAACTGCACCTTGGGGCGAACCGGCAGTCCTCAGGACAGAGAAGCACAGCTCAAAGAGCAGATAAGGAGTCTAGAAGGCACCGTGTCGGTCCTTGCTGCGGTGCAACATGTAGCCCTGCCTGGCATGTCAAGATCGAGACCGCTTACAGGTGAAATCGAGAAGTGGAAGCAGCGACTTGAAGAGTCTCAGGGGGAGGCTTGAGCTTTCAGGGTCCAGTGAAGCAGAGAGCCCTCTGCAAATTGTAGGTCTCCGAGTTGAAGGATGTCAACTGGCGAATCGCAGAGGCCCCGTCTCGGGTATGACCATTCAGAGAGTATTCAGAGCGATTGTAGTTGAAGGACCTGCAGAAGTCCAAAGTGAGCCTCAGAGAGGTGGAGGTCCCGCAAGCAACTGCAGCGGTTCACGTCCTGTCGCTTTGCGCTGCGTTGCTCTGCTTTTCGACGAGGCCATGGTCAAGAAAACGACCACCGAGCTCAAATCTGGGAAAGGTCGCATGGTGGAAGCGGAGGACCCGCCCGATTACACTCCGTCGCCACCGTGACGTCATGCGCAGCAATCAGGCAAGGAACATCGAGTTAAGCGCAAATGTGGCGAAGCTGATGGAGGCGTTGTCCAAGCGGTGTGTCCTTGTATGGTAGCAGAAAGTGGTGAGGCAATGACGCCCCCCAGAATTCCTTGCAACAGGCCTTGGTGCAGGCCGAGGCACGAGAGAAGGAGGCCAGGTACAATTGTGTTTGGGTGCCGTTCTTGTGCTTCAGCAAGTTGACGCATCTCCGTCCGGTGCACCCATGAGGCTTTAGAGCTGCTTGCCGAAGGCAAAGGTCCGAATCCCGCAGTGAGGTGTGATAGTGCGTGAGTCGGCAAAGCTGTCGAGTTGCAGGACCGGAGAAGGAACGAAAGAAGAAGAAGAATATGCAAAGGTCACGGACGACTGCCAGCGAGCTGATGGCTGGCAGATGATTTGTTCACGACAGCCAAATCACGAAGTCAAGTGCTCGTCTGCTGGCGCAGTAGGCCATGCGCTGCGCAGAAGCTGGAAAACTGTGGATAGAATTTGGAGACCTGCTACCGCAAACGTGGAGCAAGGACATGACTTAGTGTGGGCCCTGTGTTGGCAGATCTGGCCCGAGATCTGGCAAAGAGGGCCAGTCGGAGTCACAGAAAATGACTCCAAAGGGTTCAGAGGGCCAATCGCGTGGCAGAGCATCCGGGGAGCAATGTTCGACGTAATAACGAGGTCTATGGTTTCAGTACGAATTTCAGCTTGGACCAAAATCACCAGGTTGCTTCATTTGTGTTGATAATACCCGACAGCTTTGGGATGCTGGCCAGGGGCAGCTTGGTAGCCCAACTTGCACACTGTCGACCTGTTGAAAATATTATGCGCGACGAGCAGCTCGCCAGCCCGCACAGCTTCCTTTGCTGCGGGAGCAGGTCCTCCAACGGCTTTACCCAGCTGTGTCGGAGTCGCCATTGCTTCGGCCTCGGGAGATCCCGCCTCGCGGGCGGACATCTGCATTTCGCCACGTGTGAATGTCTTAGGCCTGACTTCGCGTCGTACCCGGAGGCACTGCAGCACGACAGATGAAGCATGAACCATTTCACTTGCTCTCCTTCGATTCTTTCGGTACTCCATGGCTGCTCTGCATGCGTGCAATGAGTACGCATGGTCAGGCCTTCAACGACATGTCTGTGATGACTTTTCCTCTGAGCATGCTACAAGCGATGCAGATGGGAAGGAAAATGGAGCAGAGAGCAGCGGTAGAGGAGGTCCAAACGAACAAACATGCTGCTTCCGAATCCTGTCCTGCTGACATCGCTGGCCCTGGTAGACATGCAGAACAGAAAGGCACGCCATGACTACATCCTCAGATTGCCGCTTCTAAACGTCATCCTGGAACCACAAAATCGCAACCATGGACAAAGCTCCGGTCTTATCGCTCGAGCCACGCACAAAGGATCGTTGCAGCCACGCGAGAGAAACTTCATCTCATCACCTCATGCCAGCTTGCAGTAAGTGCTAGCTAGGCTAGCTAGCTTCAGCTTAAGCTTGCTCCCTTGGCGGCCGGTTCGGCCTCTGAGCACGGCTCAGCCGTGGATGGGACGTTGCCGCCATGCCCGGGACATGGTAGAGCAAAGACCAGCTGTCGTAGAACGACAGATCTTCCAGAGTTTTGTCTCAGCTTCGCACATTCCCAGGCTGCACCACTTCTCCTGCAAGGCCCTGCAGCTGCTTCGAAGATTCCCAGAGATTTTGTTGGCGCAGGCACAAGCCCTCATGCTGGAAGCTTGGCTCACAACAAGGTTAGAAGATTTTGAGTAAGCTGATGGCTCCGATGGCTGATGGCAAGCGCATCCGCTCACGCGGCAATGCCGTGGCGCTGTTGATCCTGGCTGCTGTCGCCTTCGAGGCCTTCCAACTGACCTTCAGTGCCCCGCAGACAACACGGGCCCCAGGATTTGGAGCTTCGAAGCACCCTGGGCACCTTGGGCACCTTGGCGAGGCCCGGTCGGTCGCAGTAGCTGCCTCGGAGTCCGAGACGGCGGGGTCCCAAGCCTACTTCACCGGAATCGGCTGGTATCTGATGCACTTCGTCGTAAGCATCTGCAACGACGGCATCATGAAGTTCTTGGGTGAGAACCTGCCTCCTTTCCAGATCGTCTTCTTGCGATTCTCCGCAGCTGCACTCGTCTTGCTGCCAGTGCTGGCGATTCAGGGGAAGAGCGCTTTCAAGTCGGCAAGGCTTTCCATGCATGCTGGACGGGGAGCACTTCTTGCACTGGGCATTGGCCTGTGGTGCTATGGCCTCAGCATCATGCCTTTCGCTTCATGTGTCGTCATTAACAACACCATGCCTTTCTTCAAGATGCTCTTTGCGCAGCTCATTCTTGGGGAGACAGTTGGCAAGCAGCGATGGCTTGCAAGCCTTGCAGGTTTCATAGGCTGCATAATTGTCTTCAATCCCACAGCCGCAACCTTCAAGCCTCAGTCTCTGGTGCTTCTTCTGTCCGCGTGCTGCTTTGCCATGCTCGACATCTTCAACAAGAAGTACACAGCATCTGAGACTGTGACCTCGATGCTGTTCTATGGCGCCTTGGCCACAGCTGCCATCTCCGCGGTGCGTGCAATTCCAAACTGGGTCCCTGTCACGGGACCTCAGATGGCCTTGATTGGATGCTTGGGAGTTGGTGCGAACTTCCTGCTTTTCTGCTTGCTCAGGGCCTTCAGGTACGTGGATGCCTCGGCAACCTGCCCGTACCGGTACACGGAGTTTGTGCTGTCTGCTTCTGTTGGATTCTTCCTATTCAAGGAGATGCCATCCAAGTCGACATTCCTCGGCTCCTGCATCATCCTACCATCAGTGATTTACACTGCGCTCGTCGAGAGCAGACAGGCCAGTCAGGAGCAGCAGTCGGAGGACAAAGTGGAGGCTTGAGGGGAAAGTGTAAAGACTTGGACGATGTGTATGCGCGACTCTTTGCACAGCAGACATTCTGTCAGCTTCGACTTCGAAGTTGCAAATCTTCTGGCCGTGATTAGGCCGACTCTCGCATGAGAACACTCCTGTATTCCTGTCTTCAAGCCACCGAGTCTCCGGCAAGGTGACCAGGTCGTTTCGAGATGTTCCTAAACGTTTCACAGGAACCCCAAAGCCCGAGAGCCGAGGATGTAGGGAGCCTAAAAAGGAGCGCAATTTGAGGCGTGTTCTGGCGTGTTCTGGCTTTGCTTGCGAGCGCTGATGTTGGCATCTGGCTTGGCATCTCGCACCAGGCCGGGGCCCTGCGGGCGGCTCGGAGAGCCTCCAGGGCGGCCTGGCCGGGGCCGGGGCCGGGGCCGGGGCCCTTGTAGCCGAAGCCACGGATTTGTCAAGCGTGTTTTGGGCTGGTGTGGCCGACTGCCTCAGCTGCCGGTATTCATCTCTTCGCTTTGACTTTGAGCTTTTGGATGGAAGTTGAGACCCTGACTGTAGTCAAGGTTTTCAGCCTCTCTTAGCTCTCTGCTTGTAGGGGTTCGAGGTGAGAACCTCGCACATAGGCTGTTCTCAGGCTGTTCTCGAAAGCACGCATTCATCAACACCACCCACTAGAAACTTTTGTCATGGAGTCGAACTGCCTTTCGGCAAGGTGTTGTGTCCTGCGCCGTGTCGCTGTGTCTATGACATGTTTACCTGACCAGACCCTGTCCACACCAGCCACTGGTGCGGTTTGCTGCGGATACTTCTACGTGGAGTAGACAACTCTGGTACTGTTTTGAGGAATGCCCTTGGGTCCCAGATGGCGTGGTCGCGGTCCTTGGCAGTTGGAGGTTTGGAGCGCAAGGCGCGAGATCCGCGAGATTGCTAGATCTCACGGTCGGCGATGGTAGCGTCGTAGCGGCATGGAAGGTCACAGAGCCTTCGCTCCACGACCGGCCTTTCCGGTTGGAAGAAATACCAGGCACAGGGCAAAGGGCCCAGAGGGCGGGGTCTGAATTCGAAGCAGAGGCCGCGGCCTCGGTGCTGTGGCCACGAAGGACCTTCTGCCGTGACCTTGACGGTTCTGAAGCAAAATGACGAAATCTCTCGCTAGAAAAGGCTTCAAACTGTTCAGCTGCAGGCCGGGTGATGTGGTGCTGCTCGAACGCCCTATCTTGGCAATTCGCAGTGATGAGAAGGGCACGAAGCCTACAGTACCTCACCTCCTTGTGCTTCTGTAGTTTTCCGCCATTCGCCGTCTTAAGCATCCCTCGTGCCGACTTCTCGTAGTGATGTGACTGCTCTCAGGCGATGAGTGGAATCATGACCTTCACAGCCAGTGCGCGCAAAGTGTGCGTGGTTGTCCGTGCCTTTGACAGATACCAGTCTTCCAGGTACAAAGCGCTCTCTGAAGAAGGCCGGGCAGAGGTCGACGAGCTCAGCCGTGAAGTTTTGCATCGTCGGACTGGCTTTTGGCTCGTTACTTTCCATTCGGGCATGTCATGTGCTGTTGGGCGGTTGGCAAAGGCGGTGCTGTGGCTTTTTTCTCTGGTCACATCTCGTGAGGTGTGGAAGCTTCATGACGCTTGCCTCCAGAAGCCGGAAAAGTGGGCTCGGAAGGAACTCACGGGATCGAAAAGGTAGCTTTGAGTCCTTGCAGGTCTCTGGAAGGCATTTTGTTCACAAACTGCATCGGCCGAGATCAAAGTGTGAGGCAGGAAGTCGTCACTGACAGTGATTCGGGATGGATGGGGACAACGGCACTGCAGGTTTGATGCAGCCCTGTGTTTGGCGTTGAGTCGGTTCAATCACAGTTGCTGCCCAGCCCCGAGCTGCATCCCATCAGCAGCGGCTTGCGGTAAGTCTTGTAGCTTTGGCAAATTTTGGCAACTTACAGCGAGCTTCCTCCGAGGCCCAAATCTCGAGCAAAGCTGGGATGAAGATGCTGGGCATGTTCTTAGCTCAGGTGATGTCCGTGTTTGCGTGACGTCGTTGAGCCTCACGAAGGTCCGGTTGGTCGCCGCGCAGCCGGTCAAGGCGGGCGAGGAGCTCTTCACGCACTACGCGCCAGCCACGGATCTCCACGGATCTCCACGTCCTTCCGTGGTCTTCCGGGCCCTTCCGGCGCTGAGGTGGAGTTGAGGGATTCCCGTGAAGAGCGGCAACAACGGCTCCAGGAGTCTTACGGCTTCCTGCCACCGGCCTCAGCAAGGGCCGGTGCAGTGCCACCAGACCTTCAGCTTCGGCCCTGCCGAGAATGTCCTGAGGTGTTCCAGCACCAACACATGTCCGGTGTGCTCGGGCTCGGCGGAGAGCGATAAACGGCGGTCCGTGTCCAAGCAAACTAGGCAGCCAGGCCGACATGTTGATGCAGTTTCAGAAGTGGCCAGGACCGAAATGGGGCGTTCGAGGCTCAGGAGCTCCAAATACTCTCAAGACATCTACTCTCTCCTCTCGCCATAGGCCTCCCGGGTCTTCTGCTGTCCCCGTAGCTGTTTTTCCTCACTGGCACCAGAGCCTGAGTGCAGAAAGCGGGCTTTTCGTGCTCGATTGTCCTTTGCGCTGTTCGCGGCGCCGCTCTCTGATCCTTGCTGCTCGCGACCTCCACCTCAGCCTTTGCCGGGATTCTAGTTCCTGGAATCTGACTTTTGCGAAGCCGAGATGGCCAATGGGCCAAGCCTACGGCGGAGACTAGCGGTGCTCGGGCACACTGCACCTTGTGGGATCTCCCCTCATGTACAGGGTTTCCGCATCTTTCCGCTGTGACTCTCACGGGTCAGTGCCCTTGACCTAGAGGGCACGCAAGAACCTGGCAGCCTGCTGGCTCCTGGGTCCGTACCTGTGATGCAGCAGGCGAGAGGAAGCGGAAACGCTGTAATGTCTTTTATTGCTAAGTCCCGTAGCATACCTTCTTATACCTTCCTCAAAACCCGACTGCGGGAGCAGTTCTGTTTCATCAATGCCCCTTTCTTGCAATTCCTTCGAAGTCGCAAATCATGACTAATTTTGCATTACCGTGAGACTGGCTAATTGAGAAGCAGCTTGATGCTGGGCCCTGCTGACGGAGAAGAAGGGAGTCCCCCCAAAGCCAAGCTAACATGCTTCACACCACCAAGCTTGAATCAAGACTGCTTGAATGGGTCGTCGAGCTGTCGTAAGCAGAGATCCGTGCGGATGTGGATGAGGAATATGCATTGCTCACACTTCTGTTTTTGCATGCCTCATGAGCTCCACTCGTTTCCTTCGTCGACAGCTGCCAGACATGGGGATCCAAAGGGGCATGCATAGGGGTCAAAGCACCACCTTCTTGTTCTTTACATTGTCCGGTTCCCGGATTTGGGCGGTGCTTTGAGGCTTGGATGCGAGCATCCGGAAAGATCGGTTGAGCAATCTCGAGCAGAGTGAAAGGGCTACGGCCTCGGACCGGACTTGCATCGTATCTTTGAGTCCCGGAACCCATGACATAGAGGTTGGCACGAGGGCTTTGGGAGTTGATGTGAGCCGGTAGGCGAAATTTCCGAAGGAGGACCGATTGCGGCCATTGTTTTTTCGCTTCTGTGGCCATGGTTTTTGTTCCCCACATCTTTGTGTGGGGTTCTTACTTTTACTGCTGCCGTCCGCCCGCCTTCCGCCCGCCGTCCGCCACACCCACACCCACACCCACACCCACACGCACACGCACACGCACACGCCCAC
>CAJNDV010004547.1:23226-75931 GCA_905221635.1 Symbiodinium sp. CCMP2456 | reverse complement strand
CCCAAGCTACAGGTCTCAGGTCATAGGTGACTCTCGGTTGCGCTTTTTCTAGTAAACCAGCCTCGAGACCTATGAAAATTTTTACTTTGAGTTCTCAGTTGAGCCTTGAGCGCACTGCTTGAGTGTATCGCTGAGTTGAAGTCACCACACGCATGCATCCTCCCAGAAGCCTGGGTGTTCAAGTGTGTGTGTGCGCGTGCGCGTGTGCGTGCGTGTAAGTCTTGATTCTAAGCCAAAGGTTCGTGGATGTTGCATTTCGCTAAGATTCATGGATGCTACAATATGCAGACAGCAGGGGGGCAGTGAGCCTTCTATCATCCACTGCCCAACGAAGACGGTGGTGAAGCAATCTGGGACGCCAGATTGTGTACCTGCGTTGTACAGAGTTAAGCTGACGTCAGTCCCGAAACCTGTTAAAGGCCACTGGTCTTCATGCCACAGTTTTGAATTGCCTCCTTCTCCTTCTCGACTCCCTTCTGTGGCCCCTTGTACCCAAGTAGTGGGCGGGCACTTAGGCGGTCGCAACCGCCGACGTGCACCCTGCCCCTTGCTGCCCGCTGTCCCTCCTTCTTCCGCTCTCTCGTCTTCTCCTCTTCTTTCCCTTCTCCTTTCCCGCTGAGTGCGGTCGTGTTTCTTGATGGGGCTTCACTTGCTCTCGCATGCTTGCTCGTGACAGGTTTGTTGCTTTGCAACCTCGACCTGGTGCTCTCCTGTTGCTGCTGCTGCTGCTGCTGCTGCTGCTGCTGCTGCTGCTGCTGTGGTGGCCAACAGTACTTCCTGCCTCTGCTCCTTCTTCGGGCCGCGCCTTTTTGCGCTACTGGCCAGTACTGCTGCGTTCCTCCTTGTCCTCGGCGTGGCCACTTTGCCGTTTCTCTCGCTCCTGATTCTGTTCTTCGGGCCGTGCTCTTGTGCGCTACTCGCCCGTCCTGCGGTGTTTCTGCTGTGTCTCAGCATGGCCTTTCGCCGTTTCTCCTTTCCCCGCGCCTTCTTCGGGCCGCGCCTCTGTTCGCCATTGGCCTGTCGTGCACCCTTTTTGCTTTGTCCACGGCTTCTTCTTCGGGCAGCGCCTTGATGCGCTATTGGCCAGTCCTGCTGCGTCCCTCCCGTGTATACAGCTTGGCTTTTGCCCGTTACTGTTATCTCTCGCTGCTTGTTCGGGCCGCCCCTCTGCGCGCCATTGGCCTAGTCGTGCTTCCCTTTTGCTTTGTCCTCGGCGTGGCCCCGGCCATATTGGCCAGTCCTGCTGCATCCCTCCCCGTTACTCTCGCTGCTTGTTCCGGACGCGCCGCTGTGCGCCGTTGGCCAGTCGTTCTCCCCTTTTGCTTTGTCCTCGTGGCCCTCGACCATTTCACCCTTCTCCTTCGGGCCGCACCATTTATGCGCTATTGGCCAGTACCTGCTGCATCCCTCCCTTGTGCTCAGCTTGGCTTTTGGCTGTTGCTCTCGCTGCTTGTTCGGGCCGCACCTCTGTGCGCCACTGGCCAGTCGTGCTTCCCTTTTGCTTTGGCCCTCGGCCATGTTGGCCAGTCCTGCTGCATCCCTCCCTTGTCCTCAGTTTGGCTTTTGGCCGTTACCCTCGCTGCTTGTTCGGGCCGCGTGCCATTGGCCCGTCGTGCTCTCCTTTTGCTTTGTCCTCGTGGCCCTCGGCCATATCACTCTTCTCCTTCGGGTCGCGCCTTGATGCGCTATTGGCCAGTCCTGCTGCGTCCCTCCCGTGTCTACAGCTTGGCTTTTGCCCGTTACTGTTATCTCTCGCTGCTTGTTCGGGCCGCCCCTCTCCGCGCCATTGGCCTAGTCGTGCTTCCCTTTTGCTTTGTCCTCGGCATGGCCCTCGGCCATATCACTCTTCTCCTTCTTCGGGCCGCGACTTTCTGCGCTATTGGTCAATCCTACTGCGGTCCTCAGCTTGCCTTTTGCCCGTTACTGTTTTATCTCTCGCTGCTTGTTCGAGCCGCCTTTCTGCGCGCCATTGGACCGTCGTTCTCCCCTTTTAGCTTTGTCCTCGGCATGGCCCTCGGCCATTTCACTCTTCTCCTTCTTCGGGCCGCGCCTTTTATGCGCTATTGGCCAGTACCTGCTGCATCCCTCCCTTGTCCTCAGCTTGGCTTTTGGCTATTACTCTCGCTGCTTGTTCGGGCCGCCCCTCTGTGCGCCATTGGCCTAGTCGTGCTTCCCTTTTGCTTTGTCCTCGGTGTGGCCCTCGGCCATTTCACTCTTCTGCTTTTTCAGGCCGCGCCTTTTGTGCGCTATTGGCCAGTCCTGCTGCATCCCTCCCTTGTCCTCAGCTTAAGTTTTGCCCGTTACTCTCATCTCTCGCTGCTTGTTCGGCGCGTCTCCATTGGCCAGTCGTGCTGCGTTCCTCCGTTGTCCTCGGCATGGCCGTTTGCCGATGTTTGCCGTACGTATATCTTCTCCATCGGGCCACGCCTTTTTGCGCTATGGGCCACTACTGCCGCCTTCCTCCTATATAGTATATTGCTCGATCCAGCTTCGAGCCATGCCTTGCCGCGCTTTTGGCAAGTGTTGCTGCGTGCCTCCTTGGTCCTCGGCGCGGCCACTTTGCCATTTCTCTCGCTTGTCCCCTCCTCTCCCTTCTCCCCTCTCCCCTCTCACCTCTTCCCTCCCTCCATCTCTCCCCTCTCTCCTCCCCTCGCCCCCTTTTCTCTCCTCTCTCTCTCTCTGCCCCCTTTCTCCTCCCCCTCTCTCTCTCTCTCTTCCCTCTCTCCGCTGTCCCCTCGCACTCTGCCCCCTCTTTCTCCCTTGTCTCCTCTCCCCTATCCCTTTCTCTTGCCTCTCGCCCCTCTTTCCTCCCTCTCTTCCCCTCTCCCCTCTCTTCCCTCCCCTTCTTCCTGCCCCCCGCTCTCCCGTGTTCATTGGCACCTTGGCTGCATTATTACCGCGTTTTGAACCATTCGCAACAAAAGCCCGTGACGTTTTCGGAGCTGCCCTGAGATGCGGGGAGGGGGGGTGCGGGCAGCAACAGGTTTTCCTGGTTGCCTACATTACCACCACCACCGAAAATGCTTGCATTCAGCAGTCTTAACTTGACTGTGGGTTTCAGGTTCGTGATCTGATAGAGGCTTTCAGCGCGACAGATGCATTTGGTGAGCCCATTTCTCCGTGTGTGGTCTGTTGGGGTGTGGGTGGGTGCTTGTGTGTGCGTGTGGGTTGCGTGCGTGTGTGTGTTTGTGTGTCTGTGGGTGGGTGTCGGTGTGTGTGTGTGTGTGTGTGTGCGTGTTTGTGTGTGCGACACCACGCCGCACCTGCAGCTTCCGAGGCGAAGCACCTTCCGCGGTTGCTGCTGGACAAGGTGCTGAGGATCGGAAACGACCGGGAGCGTGTCGTGCTGGCTGACTTGACTTCAGGGTTCACCTGATCAGAGCTTGCACATCTTGGCATCGTCGCTGGCGATTTACGGTGTCGGCCTTGGGACGCTTTTGCTCATGTCACCCTGAGTTAAGACATCAGGGGGGGCCAAGCAAGTGCTCAAAAGTGCGAGCGCTCGGCCACGATTTTTTAGCAGATTCAGCTTAGCGTTAACAGCTTTGCTCTCCGTAGGCCCCGAGGCCGCCTTCGGTCCGGGTCACGAAGCCTTTAGAAATGCTCACCACGCACTCACTTGGACCTGGGTAGCCTCTATGACTTTATGTGTTCCTACACCCCCGACCCCCCAACATCTCCATGATTGAGGCTATGAGCGACTGGTTGCTATGATCTTGCGCAGCCTCGGCATGACGAGGAGGGTGCTGCAATCTTCGCCAGCCTGTGCGCTCTGGGAAGTGGTCGGAGGATGCCCTCAACCTTGGCTGCCATGCTCTCCCTTTTCGTTGCTTTGCGTGGTGCCAGGGCCTCTTTCAGGTCGGGTAAAACAGGAGTCGCCCTGCAGTGGTGGTTGTCGAGGTCCAGAAGCTGAAGGACCGAGAGACTGCCAACAGGACTGCACTCGAAGCAATGACCTGCAAGAAGAGTGACCGTTTGCAACTGAAGAGATGCTTCTGCTTCATGCCAAGGCGCCTGAATCCATTGCTTGCTTTCTGTGGAGGCTGGCAGACGTTTTGAAGCCTGGCGTGGACTTCCTCGGCAAGTGGATGGGGCTGTTCCTGGTGCGCCGGTGGTGTGAACGTAGAAAGTGCCATGCATGTCAGGCTTTCTGAGATCAAGTCGCGTTTCGAGCAATCTGCTTTGCTACTTGCTAGATCTGCAGCTTGAAATGTCGACAGCATTTCTCTTGAGGCTCCCCCGCTGGTCTCCCTAGATGCCTCCATCGCTCGACTGCCATCCTACAGTGGCCAGCTCACTTTGTGACCGTCAGAAGTGCAACGATTAGCTCCGTGCCGGATGCATGAAACATCATGAAACTATAAGGTGGGGGAGTTTGGGCAAACACATCTTTGTTGCTGGGCCTTGGATGGGGTGCGACGCCGGCCTCTCAGTGAATGTGCCTGTGCTATATAGGATGTTTGTTGAACGCCTACAAAGGCACAGTGCTGCTGCTGCTGTCGCCTCTTCCCTGGTGCCCCAGTCTGCCAAGCCTGCTACTTGTGCTACATCGTGGGGGGCTCAGTTGCTGGAGTCGAGGCGATCCCACACGGAAACGTGCCAAGCAGCTGATGAAACTCACTGAAGGTTTCTAAGCCGTTTAGAGAATGCATGAGGTTGAGCAGGGATAGTCCTTGATCCGGGTGATAGTCGAACTACGAGGGAGCACCGCGAGACGATTTAGACGATATCATTCTGTGATACTGATCCTGACTGCTTCCGCCTGACCTTTCCACAAAAACGCAGCCGTACTCATAAGATGTTCATGGTGCTTGGTCGCACTCGCTCAGCTGGTTTGCAGGATGCCTGCCAAGTTCGTGGCGGCACCTGCTAAGCAGGTCGCCAACGGCGACAAGCCGGTGGAGAGCCAAGTTCCGGTGCGTGTGCATGGTTGAGCATCTCTGCGCACTACAAGGTCTCTCAGGACGAGGCGGTACGCCGTTCCTGGGTGTTGCTGGGTGCCGCTGGATTTTTGGGAATGTGGAGGGCTCAGTCACTGGATTGACCGAGAGCGTAAGTGCCGCCTCGGCTGTCGTGGTCGTTTAGGAGCAGCTGCTCTGCTGCTGCATCGCCGTACTACTGCTTCAGCATGCTTCAGCCATGATGACTATCTATCGAATCTATCGTTCTGTTGGGAAGGAACTTGGTGCTAAATCAAAAGAAACAAGGTCACCCCTGCACATAGGAATCAGGGAGAAGACTTCGAGGGTTGTTCAAAAGTGGGACTTCCGCTGAACTACTCACTGTCATAGTACAAGGTAGCTCTTCATTGTACCAAGATGAGAATGGCAGAAAGAACAGAACAAATTCGTTATGGTTGAGAGGTAGTGAAGTACACTCTTTAGCACGTGCCGGAACATGGCTAAAAGATTCAGCATTCGTGGAATTCGGAGATGTTCGTAAAAGCTCAATGAGATTCATCGGAGAATCAGCCGTATTTAAGACCAAGGTTAAGATGTAAACGGCTTCGTGCAACGTGTCTCTTACCACACCCTAGATCCGAAGCCCGAAGTTATGCTCTTGGAACAAAAGGCTCCAGTTTGCGAGCCGCTTTCTCAGCGAGAACAGTTCTGCCCATTGCCATGTGATCATGAGACTCGCTCCGACTCGCTCCTACAGCAACATCGCACTCAGTGCAAACTTCCCTCTCCCTCTCGCTCTCTCTCTCTCTCTCTGTGCGCGTGTGTCTGTGTCTGTGTCTGTCTGTCCGTCTCTGCGCACTGGCACTGCATGCACCGAAATATGCAATTTCAAGCTCCGCTTGCCACGCCTTGCCTTGTGGGCTTTGTGTTACTCCAACACCCTCAAGAGATTGTTCACTGCAGACCCCGTGTGTTGCGGACCTGGGGTTACCTAAACTACTGAATATGCCGACCCTGATGAAAATTGCTATTAGTGACACCATTGTGAGACAACCGGTTCCGATGACGGCAGAAATCCTTTTCCGATCAGAGGTCAGTCTGGTGTGTCTCACAATCCACATCCTTTTGTCGACCCCCCCTTCTAAAATCTGACGATACATGACGATACTGTCACGAAGGTGGCAAACACCCTGCCTTTACTTCACGGTCTAGTGGTCTAGATACCCAGTGGTTCTCACTCCGCTGGTACTACTGTCCAGCATGGCGTACATGCAGAATCATGGCCCGACCGAGCCTCAAACTCCAAAACATACAGAACGGAAGCTCTTGAAAGGCTGGGGGAATCAGTCCCGGGGACGGGCCCGCCTGGCTTCGCTTCAGCGAAAGTCGCTGGCTGAGGGCTTGTTCTCCGGCTTTGCCCTTGGTGCTACATCGGCCACTTGGGTGCTGCCCTTCACGCTTCCACGCTTCTTAGCCTGCTGAATATGCGAATGAGGGATGTGTCGATGCCTTCGGCCAGGATGCTCTGCGAGATGAGCACCACGGTTTCTTCCTTCGCTTTGGCGAAGCTCCTGCCGGACGCCGTGCAGGACCTGTGCCAGTGTAGAAGCTGGGACATGTCCGGCATCTTGCTACGCTGCTCAGCGCGTGCTTCACCCCCTGGTGATCTGCGCCGTGTCTTCCAATCTGGCGCCAGACTGGAATGTTTTTGACGACTTCCGAGGGCTTTGGATCAAGGCCGCACTTTTGAGCTTTGAGCTGCACGGTGCCAGATCACGATTCGTGGGCCCGACGGCACCTTATTTCGATGAAGGACGCGGAGCAATTGCCTCAGGCTCTCGTTCTGTGCGAATGCGGGTGTCCTGACAGTTGCTTCGAGGTCGGAGACAAGCTTTTCCAGTGGCTTCCCGCGGCTGTCACGGGCGAACGCCTCAGATTCCCACAGCCTGACCTTGAGTGTGGCCACATGCCATCCAGTTTCAGCTGCCGAAGCAGAAGGCCTCGCTTACCTAAAGGCTCGTGAGAACCATCAATGAATCAAGCGGTGCCATCCTGAACGAGGAGTCTCACATCGCATTCGTTCGGAATTTTTGTCGGTTGCCTCTCGTAGCTCTGTCAAGTCTTGTAAGACATCAGAGGTACAAGTAGCCACCCAGTACCGAGGATGTCGTCTAATGGCTTCTGAAGCAGAAAAAAATCCATGCTCGGACAGTTACTTCCCGTCGGCGGGAACGAGTTGCTGAATTGCGGCTATGCCAGGTCTTGGCGTGAGAATGTATTCCACCACCCCTCTTTGGCTGGACAATGCAGAGGATTTCAAGTGCGTGCCATGGCTGCAGCTTCAAGAACCAGTGCAGTCCCAGAAAGCTGCTAACAACTCCAGGTTTCCAGGTGTGAGTCGTAGAATCCTGTCAGGTGTTGGCCACGTGCTCGGCATCCGGCTGTCACTCGGCAAAGTCGACTCAAACTTGCCGTCCTTGGGAGCTTGGCGGCCCATCGGAGGCTTCTCTATTTTGCTCTCGACGATTGCTGCGGTGAACCAGAAGTCCCCACTCGCCGTTCCACCTCCGGCCGGGGCCCCACAACGCACAGCACGTCACGGTCTCTCTATCTCTGCAGCTATAGAAGAGCTCTGCCTGGTGCTCTGAGCTCTCGCTTCCGCTGCTCCACCGCTCGGTGATGTCGGCTTTGGGAATCGAGGGCTCTCAGGCCAGGCGAGGGATGGCGTGTCGGCTTCAGCCGGTGCTCTGCGCGCGTGCTTTGCGTCTCGGAGGCCATCGGCCCGGAATGTGATCCCAAACTAGCGGTGGCTTCCATTCTCATCACAGGGTCGAGGCCTCTGCGGTGTCCTGAGTGCAATCCTCTCTGCCTGCAAACTAAGATGCATCGGTGCTTCTCTGGGAAACGCATTGCTGGAAGCATTTCCAGCAATCTTCAAGTCGTGCTTCCGGCGAGTTTTCAGAAGGCAAACTGAAGGCAACTGCAAGCCAGAAGAGTGCAAGTGACCGGAGGTCCTCGCCATTGGTTCGCGGTGTCGCTATGGGTTGCTCTGCACACTCCATCGGCACAGCTGGGCTGATCTCCCTTGGGGACCGAGTTCGCTGCCGATGTGAGCTTTTGGAAAGGGTCGTGGGGAGACCCCAGCTTGAGGACACAGACGCAGCTGCGATTTCTGGAGCCTCGATGTCCGGACCTTGTTGACTCGCCCGAGGTGTCCACGCAACGTATGCTCATTGCTTAGACGAGATCCTTCTCCGCAATATCGAGGTGCCTGGCTGGTACGATGCACACGCTGGCCAACGCTTCAGTGATGCAGCGGCAGCTGCACCATGCTGCGCCCAGGACTGCAGCTGTCTGTTCTCTTGTTGGCGTCGGCAAGGTGCTCCAAGTTCCTGGCGTGGTGTCCGGCATCCGCTCCCTGGTCAGGGCCCCACGCCCCAACGGTCGGAGGGAACCTTCGAAGTTTAGGAGTCAAGGACTTCAATAACTTTCCTGAAGCAGGGCCCTTTCTATGAGAGGCAATCACAGACGAGCGAGGAGGTTGCCGAAGCTTCGAAAGGGCATGCCACTTGCCGACTTTTTCATGGTTGTATCATGTCGCATGCACATGCATGCACGCACCGCGTCCTCCTAGTCGGCCGACCAGCACTTCGGGCAAGTCTTACAGCCACTACGTGCTACTACGAGTGAAACAAAGATTGTTACAACGATTCCATTGGCAGGTGCTTTGGACTAACGGGGTGGGGCACAACGAAGCTCTGTTACCCTGGGCGGTGCAAGTATGTCGGTATATCAGTACTGAGTGGGCTGGCTGAGTGTTTTTTTGTTGGTGTTTCTGTACACGCGCAGCAGCATTGAGTTTTGCGTCCAAGCCCGCCGACAAAACTTCGCGCAGTGGTATAGTGAGTGCACGTATCAGAGGGAACAGCCAACTTTCACAGCTAGGGGGTTTGCAATGTTTATTGGTTGTGAGGACGGGCTGAGGCCACCCTTTTCTTAACTTCTTTGGACCATTGGCAGACCGAAAGTTGGTCCTTCTTTCCGCGCGGTGTCTAGATAGACCATTTGCACGCACGTTGTCTGGTTTTCGTGTGACAGACGACTCTGCCGCTGCCGGACTTCACTTGGCTTAGCTTCCCGAAAGAGGCTCCTGACATGCGAGTTTCAGGTGGCACCTGTTTCGCGGAGGATCGCCGAAGTACCTGAACATCGTTTGTTGCTGAAGTCTAGTTCTATAGAGGAGATCCACATGTTCTGCCATGACGAGCAAGGGAACAAGTAAGACTTGGCTGCGAAGCTTGGAAGGTGCCGTATTATTCGCGCACCTCAAATTGAGCCTGTAGTTACGATAGAGAAGGCTGCGCTTGATTGACCCCTCCGACTGGAACCATGATCAGAAAGAAGCGAAGGTGAAGGGCCTGTTGGAGTCCCGTTCAGGTTCATTGTTCGCAAGTGCTCGGACAGATCTGATTAACTGTGTTTGGGCCATGTCTCATTGCCTTGGCGGAGCTGGGTGGCAGGGTGATCGTGGCCCGAGTCTGGAGGAGGGGGTGGCGGGTGGCGGGATTTTTCCCAAAGAGATGTTGTTGAGGGCCTCGTTGTGATTCGGACAAGAAACGAGGGGAGACAGGAAGGTGGAACGTCAGTCGGTCGATCATCGCTGGGCGGATGGTCAAGCCTCAGAAAGCAAAAAGAGCC
Source organism: Symbiodinium sp. CCMP2456 (assembly GCA_905221635.1). NCBI lineage: Eukaryota > Dinophyceae > Suessiales > Symbiodiniaceae > Symbiodinium > Symbiodinium sp. CCMP2456. The sequence goes on along the minus strand of CAJNDV010004547.1, from coordinate 66,332 downwards.
GCTGTGCCGCCATGGCAACCCGAATTATACCAGCTTGTGGAGCTGCTGCGCCAGGTCGATCAGAGTCAACGGAGGTTTCGCGACCCGCTGTGTTGAGAGGCAGAGCGAGAAACTGATGCCAGGGGGTACCTCGTTGAACCCATGGATCACAACGGGAGAGCCAAATGAGCTGGTCCTAGAGCACGAAAACCAACAAACTAATGCCAGCGTGCATCTTATGCCCTTCGGCGGGCAAGGAAAACCCCGAGGGCCTCTCTCGAAGGGATTTGTTACTCCCAAGAAGATGTACAATGCATCTTGTCACGTGAGAAGCCCACATGAATCAACAGCACCGGGTCTAAGAAACGTGCAAGCTGTTGCTTTCCTTGCGACTCGTAGGCGAGTGATCAGGCCCGAGGCGTTTTTGAATTGCCAGTAGTTCGGTTTGAGTATTTGGAGATTGCGTCAAGCTTCTGCTGTTCCTCTTGTTCAAGTAATCAACAAACCCAAGCCGCAAAAAGGAGGGTAGGAAGTGCAACGGAAAAAGTCCTGCACGCTTGCTGAAGGCATGCCTTCCTGCACTGGCCTAGAAGGCAGAACTCGGCCTAGCACTTGGATTCGTTGAGCGCAGACCCTGCGAGATATCCATACCAGTCATGAACTCGGGTTCGTTTCACGATGGTGCCGGCATTGACAGTAAGGTCTTTGGACGAGTATCTTGCTGGACGGTGAAGATATGTCTGAAGTCGATTTTCCAACAGTTCTCCGTGTGGGGAGCAACCCCATATTTCAAAGCTACCAGGACTGTGCCGCACGTCATCCATCGTACACTGCTTGAAGGTCTGCAGAGTCTTTCGACGATAGAGTGGCCCAGGTCCGATGCACCAAAAAGGCATCAACATGCAGAATCCCTGCGTGTGTACGACTCACACTGACTTTTAATTGAGTCTGGCTGACACCAGCCTGGACGGTCTTGTCCGATTCCTCCGCCAGCGGTGTGGAAAGCTCGACGCGTCGCCTGAGCAAAGGCCGACCCTCACACCTGTGGAGATCATCTGAAAAGATGGGCAGAGCAGAGAAGCGAGGAGAGTCTGAAGGTCGCAGGGTGTCATCCCGTGGACTTGGCTCGAAGGCGGTGTGAAAGGTGTGCTAGGAGAAGGGAATCCAGAATGCTCGGAGCAGACCGCCAAGGCAAAGTGTTGCATGCTTCCATGAGTCTGACATTTGCCAAAGTTTTGAGCAGGCAGCAACTTGATGAAGGGAAACCTTCCGGATCAATGTGCAGCTGTACCTAGCAGGTGCGCATGTTGCTGGAAAGCTGCAGCATGCTTAATTGACATCGCGGAGGCTCTGTGCAAAGCAGAACCGAAGCGCAGTTGCAGATGCGGAGCGGCGGGTGCGCTTCCAGGCCACGGAGTGGAGAGCGCGAAGCCCTCTTGCTGGACGCTGGACTCTGTACCTGACTGCAAGGAGCCGGACATCATCGAAGTCGTCAGCTGGAAGGATGCAACACACCTCATGCAGTACAAAGGCAAAAAGAAGCTTGAAGAGGACAGCTCTGGGTGTGAGACCCATGTCGAGTTGAGCGGGTTGCATATGTTGGAGTGGGGTGTCGGACACATATTCTTTCATGTTGCGCAATTTGGGGGCAGACAGCCCGGGGAGGCCACTGTCAATAAGATGCGCTGAATTTTGCACTTGACTCTATTCCACAAAATGCAAGGAGGAGTTCATGCTTGGTACTCTATCTTCCCTTCCTCATCGTTTCGCTTTGATGGCAGCCTTGATGCCCATGGCCGCCCGTAGAAAGATGAGTTCGTACAGTGGAGTCCACTTGCCAAGCACCTGTCACAAGCGACTTAATCCCAGGTTGTCCGTTTTGCAATCGGGATCGTCGACACAGTGATGTGAGTTTACGGTGCCCATGCCTGAGTCCGCGTCTCAGATCGAAGATGAGTCAAGCAAAGTCACAGCATGGTGTTTGATGCTCAGGGTCGCTGCATGCCTGCTTTCGAATTGACAGCTTCTCTGGTGCTGAGCCAGCGTGTTCAAGCTGTCCATGAACACTTAGTTCGTGGATCATCGCTTCCCCTGCCTAGTCCTGATAGAAGGGTGCTGGCTCTCCGAGAGACCTTGCCAGATACCTCTCGGGATTTGGGCAGTCCGGCTGTTTGCTTGGACGGCCGCAATACCTCCTGAAACCGGTCTTCCGTGGTCCTAGTGCCATGCAAGGATTAACCAGAGCTGCGAGGGATTTTCGGAGGCCTGAGAAGGCAGATCCAAACTCAGAAATTTGGATGTCAATTCACCCTCGCTGTACAGCATGCATTGTCCCTAGTGGGGAAGGTGAGCACTCGCGGATTCGAGCAAAAGAGTTGCCGCACGGAGCCCGACAAGAGACCTTGTCGATAGATGGTCCAACGTCTCTCGACAATTGCAGGGCCCTGGCTCACCAGGTAAGGGCTTGGTGTAGTCAGAAGCCAGTAGTAAGGAAGCGATGGATCTGCCGAGACCTATCGTCATGGACTCTGAAGGCTAACGCACTTCGTCAGAGCCTGCACGACAGCACGGTGTGTGGTGTCAGGAGATGGATTGAAGACAGGCCGCGCCCTGCTCGGGCGCCTTTTGCTTGTGGGCAGCGCCCTCACACCGGAGGGCCTGGAGCCCAGGATGCGCAGTGTGGAGCCGCTGCATCTCTGTCATGTTCGGCACGATGAGGCCTACTCAATCTGGGTTGGACGGCTTCTGAGTTTGCCAGGCCGGTAGCAGCTGACCACGAAGATGTGACAGGATTTAGTGAGAGTCCAACGAGAGCAATGGCAATGTCTCAGGAAACCAACTCTGCGTAGTCGTGTAGCAAGGGAAGAGCCGAGATAGCCCCCCAAAGCCCCCCACTTTCTGACACGTGCGCTGAACTCTGCTTGCTCTATGCCGGTGCCCTCGTGTTCCCTGCAGGCCTTTGGCTTCCCTGTCGTCAGAGCCGATTGATTTGAAGGGCCACTCGAGATGCCAGAAAGTGAAGAGCCCTCTGAGACCAAAGCGTGTCCATTTCCAGGCTGGCATGAAGTTCACCAGCTACCCTCGCCACACTTTAACGAGTCACCAACATGCATGGCCCTTGGAGGAACCCGATATCATCGAGGTGCCCAGCTGGAAGGATGAGACGCGCCAGATGCACTACAGGGCACAACCTTCCGAGGACCTGACCGGCCTTGAAGTGCAACTGCGCATGTGTTTGTGTCTGTGTGTGTGTTTGTGTTTGCTCAGTGGACTGCACTTGTCCGAAAGCATGGCGTGCTCTCGCCCCTAAAGTTCCGGAAAACCATTGTCACCAGCAACGGCACAGTGTAACGTGGAGCTTGCTGCGGCTTGAAATTAAAACGCTCACTTCAGTTGCTGGCCCTCCCCCCAGGAATCTTGTAATTCGATGCGGCGATTGCTTACAAGTCCTGTTTTTGTTCTTGGAGCCTTACCGTCACATCCTGTATTCGCTGGAACTCGGTGACTCGGGAGGAGGATCTCCTGGAAGAGTCTGTGAAGCTCTTGCTGCGGACCGCGAAGCGTTTCCTCTCTTCACGTGTCGCATTTGCAGCTGCCTCTGCAGCTGCGATGACCGGCATGGTGTCTCGGTTGCATCCCAGCTAAGTGAATAGCTAGGCGTCTCAGTGCCGGTTCGGGTGTAGAAGACGAATCCGATAGGATGAAGAGCATTGCGGCATTTGTTGCAGCGGGCCCTGCCAACTTTCTTAATTGTAGTATCGAGCTACTCTGAGGTTGCAGTTGGAGTTGTCAACACAATGCAGCAGCTTTGATGAGAGTTTCACTAAAAGCACCACGACCAGATGTCTCTGGACGTCTTCCCCTGGTGTAGGACATGCATGCCCGAGTGAATCACTTGGGATGCTTTGTTACCGCCTGCTCAGCAGCCCGCTTGAGCTTTTCCCTCGCTTTGGATTGCGGCGAGTCTTGCATTACTGCGTTACAGATATGTTCAGGATAGAGGGGCTCAACTTGCCTCTTGTACCTGGTGTCAATTTTCAACTGGCGGATGGTGCAGCATTCTGTTCGGAATTTCCAAACGGACAGGTGCGAAAGTTTCGTCCGCGCCTGCTTAATTTGAGCAAGTCAGGAGAACTCCATGAGCGAGTTCAAATCCACAGGGTGGACACCACGAACACTACGACATGGAGCCACCCCACCGAACTGCTTCAATTTCTACTACGAGTCATCAACTAATGCAAATTGGATTGGCGACACCAAGCTGTACACATAAGGCTTGGTGCATCTCCCTTAAGATCCGCGCGTCGAGCGGACCGGCTGCAGCCGGTGGAGTGGTGGCTGAGGGGGGCCAAGGAGCTACCTTGCAGCGAGCATTTGCAACAACATTGCCAAAGGAAGTCTTGATTGCGACGTGCACGAAGAGGGGCGTATGCAGCATGTCGTCAATAAGCGCCGATGAACCGATGCTGAAGCCGTGCAGGATGTTCGTTGCATACTATGGCAAAACCCTACATGTCCCTTTTCATGTGTGGCGATGTTGATCCAAGACACCTGAGAGGATCCTAGCAGCCGTTGACAGCCCTGCACGCCTGAGCTTGCTGAGATGACTTGACCACTGCTAGCCGTGCGGCGTGCCTTGGGCCTACTGTAGGTCAGTTCCAGAGTCACTAAAGTTCGTGATGAAGCCGGGCCGGGGGTGTGTCTCCGAGGAGCTTGAGGAGCGATGTCCCCTGCCTGGCAGATCGCTTTATGTTAACCCAGAGACACGCTGTCGTTTCCAGGCAGGCACGTCTTGCTCGATTGCCGACCTCCGTGCTGAGACGAGTGCAGAACTCAGCACGGCTGTTGAGATCTGCCGTGATCGGAACGCCTCCCAGGGCGGCCGGAGCTTCTCGAGGCAGTCGGGCCAAGGGAACGGCTTTTTTCGCCTTCGCATGCCTTCAAAGTCGTGCCCAGTTGCGATGTGGCCGTGGTGGGTGGCGGCGTCATCGGCACCTCTGTGGCGCTGCACTTGGCCGCGCTGGGCAGGAGAGACGTCGGCATCTCAGAGACGGTCAATCTTCTCGGCATGACGGCCGGAGGGTCCAAGAGGATTTCGTGTCATCGTGCCAGATCGTGGTCTTCGAGCCGGATGCAAAGTACACTTATGCATCGGCACCCCGTTCTGCCGGTGGTTTGAGACAGCAGGTGTCGCGGCATCGGCGTCATGGTATCTTGTTGGACTCATGCCGATTGCAGTTCTCCCTGCCGGTCAACGTGGAGCTGTCGCTTTATGGTGTGGATTTCCTGAAGCATGGTCTTCAAAGGCTCTGTGAAGGCCTGTCAGAAGTTTTGCTCTTGCGCTCAGGTCATCAAGCTTGTTTCTGCATTGAGGTATTGATGTGGACACTGATGTTCAGTTCAAGGACACGTGCTAAGAAGCGAGGGCGAGCCTTCTCCGTTGGGTTGAATTCACAGGGCTTCCGCATGGTGACGATAGCAACTGCTGCGTGGGTCCACAATTCCCCCCCGGTTTCGGCTAGAGAGGAAGGCTTGCGCGAGTCCTCAAAGCTAAACCGTGTGCGGAAACTCTCGTGTGCAAGCGTGTGAAAGTTGTGTTTCCTATGAGGTTGCCCGTTAGGCAAGCTATCGGCATATGCAGTAGCTACGTGTCTCGAGGCAGGATTTTGAAGTAGTTCACCCCGGTCGCAGCCATGTCGACCCACAGTCAGGTCAACCCTGTGCTTTTGACAGCACTGAGGGTGCGTTGTGAAGCGCCAGAAAGCGCCATCATGGACGCTCTGTCCGAGTTTCGTGTAGCTCACCGCTATTCGCCTTGCAGAAGAGCCAACCGCACACAATTCCGAGCTCTTGGTGGGTGCCATCTTTGGTCCACTCCCTGTTAGCCCTACTGCCGCCGACGACAGATGCTTCGGCTGTCTTTGGTGCGAAGCCTGGCCCGCCACAGCCCTGTCAGCACCTACAGCGATCTCTAAGTCAAAGGGAAGTGGCGGATCTATGGCAGCACCTTGCAAAGTGCCCCTGCCAGTGCCGCCCAGTGTTGATGTGGCCGCCTCCAGTTCGGACAATCCCGGTGCACCGCCAGGACAAGCTCCCGAGCCCAAGTTTGAGGCGACCAGTTCGGGCACCGCACCACATGCGCAGCCAATGCCAGGCAAGGCCCAGTCAGCTCCGGCGTCTTCTACCTTCGCAGATGATGCTGGTGCTCCGTCAGCCAAGCCCAAGTCGCAAGTGACGAAGCTGTTCAGAAGCCACGTCCTTGTGCCAGCTGAAGGCTTTGAGGTTTATTGCATGGGTCAGGCCTGCTAGGAAGATTCAAGTTAGTGCTAAGCTCAGCTGAATCCATAGGAGTGCCATGATCGGCAGAAGCCAGCAATGGACTTCCCTTTTCGACTACCCCACTGTCCTATTGGAACTTTCAGTCGATGCTGCTGTGCAAGACGGACCCTCAAAGGTTATTATAGAGGAGCGCACCCACAATGCGCAGAAGCTTCCCGTTCCTGAAGAAGGCCATTGAGACGAACGCCCGTCCGTGACCGGTGGCAACTACGCCACGATCTTCGTGCGCTCACCTCCGTCAAGCCCTGCACATCGGGGCGCGTGCCTAAGTCCCCCGTCACCCTTTTCGTTCGGCAGGAGGCACGTCCAGGACAAAAAGCCAGGACCCGTCAGTGTCGTTTCGCAAGTTAAGAACAGCCTGTACGGACAACCGCCAAAGCATCTCGCGACTCCAGGTTGGCCACGTGGATTCGCTTGTCAAAGAAAAGGGGATTCCAGCCTTTGCCCGTTATTCGTGACTCCATGTTCGGCGTGGGTACCCTCCTTAAGGCGGGAGGATACGGGTCTACCGCGAAGCATCGTGAAGCCAGCTTCCCCCAGGAAAAGGAACCAATGGCATGTAGCGAGTTGTTCGCCTCCCAGGCTTGCGTTACATCTAGCTGATTCATGTTGAGGGGTATTGAAAGGCTGCTACAGGGTACATGCATGTTTGCGCAACCCTGTTCGCGACAGTTCCTGCAAAGACAGCGCCCCGCCCGAGCTGATCGGTGCTCCCTTTCAGAAGTGCCAGTGTGGAGGTGCACTTCACAACTCGTGACACTAACATGCCACAAGGCTTAGCGGGTGTGCCTGAGCCGGAGAATGCGCAGCCGTTTCCTGATGCTCGTCAGCGACCACAGGTTTGGTGCTCGGGTCTAGTGTATGTTGTTCTGTTCGACCCAAAGTATATAACTCTGGTCCAGCGGTCCCTTGGTCTTCCTGTGCCCTGGTCTCTTGGTCCTCTGGGCTTTGCTGACTTTGAGTAGCAGGACAACAATTTTCACGTGGCAGTCTGGCAATAAATAGTATTGCAAGCGCATCTACTGCTAGGAATACGATCATGCTTGTACGCTTACATGGATGCTCGGAGGAGTGGATGCTCAAGGGAGGGCCATTCTTGTTGCGGGAATTTGTCTTTTGCGCCTGTGTCTTTGTTGGGGACTCGTCCGTTTTGTTTTGCTTCGGTGCTAGTGTTTTGGGATCTTCCTTTCTGCTAGACGCTGTTTTCTTTGCTTGTTTTTGTTCTGTTGTTGCTTTCTGCTTGTCAGTTTTTCCGCTTTGCTGACTTTTACTTTTTGTGCTTGTTTTCTGTTTTTCGCTTTCTGTTTTTCGCTGTTTGACTTGCTTGCTGCTTCGTGCTTATGAACGAAGGAAAGAGCGACATACCACACACAAATCAAGGAAAGACCGAGAGCAATAAAGAACGACAGAAAGAAAAACGAAATACGGACAGAACTAACAAACACGAACAACCAAACACTGACGACATGTAAAAAACGAAACCCTGAATCAAAGAACCGGATATGTAGTTTGCATGCACATTTCATAAACATTTTCCCGAGTGTGTGTGTATATATATATATATTATATATATATATATGCGTTTATGTTTATGTATGTATACATGCACATACACATACATATGCAGCTTTTGCATGTGTATATATAAATGTATACACATACGTGCATACAGATGTCATACGTATGTGTGTCCTAATTATCGGTCTGGTAGGTAGGGATTAGGAGGTCAGTTTACGGATAATAAAAACAACCGCGATCTGATCTTTCCATGACCATGTTGGCGATTAGCCGATCGGCCCGGGTTTTGGATCGTCGGCGTGGGGAAAGTTAGATCCTCTTGGCCAGCAATGTCGTTCGCTGCAGCCGGCCCCTATCGCAGCCCAGACCTTGTTGGTGGTCGACGACAGGGACGAACGGCTGATCAGCCCGTTCCAGAATTGTCCCGTGGACGAGATCATGTCCAATGCCGCGAGCTCCATCAATGTGCTCACGGAGCGAGACTAAGTGAGGCCGCCGAATTCTGATTATGCTGTTCGCTGTTCGCGAACTACACGCTCAACGACATCAAGGCGGTTTTGGTGTTCACCATGTCGTCCAGGACCGGAGGGCCCTGTGCTCCGTGGGATTCGTACGCCAGCTCGGCTTGGTCCCAGTCGGCTTTTCAGCGGCTCACTTGGTTTGTGATGTTCGATACCGATCGGACTCTGATCTGTCAGTCCAGCAACGGTTAGGGGTGGTTGAGGCCCTTTGTCGTGATCTCGGTCTTTGTCGGCTGGAAGGTCTCCGTGATGTCCTTCGAGGTCGGGGCGAGCGTCTACTCGATCGGACCTCGCGCTCGGATGGAGGGGCCTGACCACGTGAGCTCTCGGTGGTGGTCGCTCCCTGGAAGACGCAGGCACCTCCGCGGACTCTTTCCCACTCGATGGAGAAGGTAATTTCCACGTGAGGGTTTGCTCCAGCCTGAACGTTAACCCCCTCCAATTCGCCGCCAGACAGGAGGTTCTGGCCAGTCGCTGTCCCGACGCAGGGATGGCGTTGGAAGCTCACAACGGTCCCCCCGTGATCATGGAGGAGGCCGCTAGGCATGCCGTTCGCGATCGCCAATGTTCCTGCGTCTGCTCAACAGATGTATGATCAGCGAGCTTCTGCGATCCAGGTGATCCCGGAGAGCGCATTCACCGAGGATGACGATGCGGCCGAGTTTCTCACCGGGGCAAAGTCTTCACGGAAGTGCTGCAAGCTTGAGAGGTCCAGGAGTTCGAGCGGATCAGCACCGTTCGTGTGGAGGAAACGGAGATCATGGCGGCCTGCAGTTCCACCCCGACGTCGGCTCCGGTGACTTTCGCTCCGCAACTCGGAGCCCGGCAGGTCCTTATGCCGTGCAGGATGTGACCGTCGAGTGATCAACAATCGCCGAGGCATTTCGGAGATTTGTGTGATGGCCCCTGAAGACTTAGGGCGATCGCGCCGCCCATCCGACCTGCGTGACAGCCTCATCCGGCTGATCTGCCGTGCTTGTTCCCAGTGCAGAACAAATCTGAGCCGAGCGATGTGTTCGGTGCGCTAGATCCGAGTGCTGTTCGGCACATTTGGCTCAGGAACGACGCTCGGATTCCAGTGCAGGCACGTGCGATCGTCAGAAGCAGCTGTTCAGGCTTAGGATGGACATGTCAGTTAAGAAGATCCTTTCGCTGCGTCTGTTCAGTGATGATTTCTGCCTGTGGCTGGTAGATCTGCGCATGGCTCAGTTCGAGAAGCTTTCAGCAGTTTTTGACGACTCCGTCGCAGAGTGCGTGGAGGATCTCCACACGCCCGCGGCGACGAAGACCGCCGAGGAGATCTCCAGGCGCGTGCCGTTGATCGAGGCTATTCACCCTTGTGACTTGGCGGAGCTAGCCACTGATTTGGGTTTCGGGCTAGCCGACAGTTCGGTGGCGAGTGGACGATCGCCACTCAAACATAAGCCCGCTGCTCGCAAGTGGGGTATCCGGCTCAAGGCCATCGTGGACCGATGCGTCAACTACGCTGCGATGGCGACCCCAAAGATGGATCGCTTCTGGCAAGGGACGAGATGAAGCTTTGTGCGATCGTGTAACAAAGTGGATTTTGCACGATACGACTGTGCGTGCGCCACTGGGAGAGGCTCGAGACATGATGCCGCTCGGAGTGTATCATGTCATACCGCTGACCACGGAGATCTTCATCATTCACGTCCTGGCAATCTCCGATCTGGGGTGTGGGCCGACGGTGATCCCGTCGGTCAAGTCGGTCAAAGGTGCGGTGAAGTGGATATGCAAGAGGAAAGGGATGGAAGGACTGGTCTCGGAGTCGCTCGCATTGTGGCCTTGCAGAAGAAGGTCTCTAACGATCCGGGGAAAGAAACCCGCGAGGCGGTTTTCATAGCTTTGGAAATCGCTGCCGTGTTCGAGCGATATGCAGTCAACCAATTGAAAAGCGGAGTGATGGAGATCACCCTTTTCGCTTGGTGGATCTTGATCATGATCTACTCGTCCCTGCGGCTCGACGATGTCATGCATGTGGTGCCGGAGCCGCTTGGCATGGCATGAAGGACGAGGGCCTCTACGGGATAGTCTGGCAAACTCAAGTCGAGCGGCAGAGGAAAAACACGCGGCTACCTTCATGATGGACGGTCGGGATTTCTTCATGAAGGAGCTGGCCGGGGTCGATAAGTTCTTTGAGAGGCCCCCTCCACACCCGCCCAGAAGCAGTTTCGCGGACCGACCAGTTCACCTTTGAAGGGCTCGAGCGGGCTGGTTGCGCGTTCGGACCGCGCCACTTTACGGGTAGTGGAAAAGAAGGGAGTGCGCTCTGAATAACACCTGTTCGTACCCGCTTTCACGAAACAGAACTTGTTTGTTTTCGTTCTGGGTCAAGGTTTTCAATGCCCAAACCGTTGAGTTCGGTTAAAAAAGGCTGAATTTCAATTTCATTTGGGCAGTTCTGACCTTCTCGGTTTGAGAGGACGCCCCCCGTCATGAACGAATGCGCGTCTTTGGAACTTTTGCTGCGCAAATGCTTAGAGCGCTCCACACGTGCCAGGAGAATGGTTACCTGCTCCTTGCCACTCCCGATGGCGAAGTTCCTTGCCTGGAGTCAGTGCTTGGGTACTCCAGCAGGTTCGAGACCGTTGTTTGGTTGCTGTTGTCCACAGTCAAAACAGGCGGTGTTTGGCTCGGTTTAACATCATCATTCTGTATCCAAATTTTGGATTGGCGTGTGCTCAGTTTGCCTCGTTGGATTCTGGTTTCGATGAATGTTGGCTTGGCTAGGCCTTTGTCTCAGGAGACGCAGCCTGTCGAAACCATTGGATAACGGTTGCGTCTTTGCCCGCATGCTGCCAGACTTCGATCCCAGCCAAACCGCCGAATCATGCCAGATTACCAGGCAGAAGCCAAAGCATTGAGTTGGGCGCCAGCCATTCCCAACCACAAGCATCCAAGTGAGAAGGCCTTGGGCTCCCCCAGCCAAGCCGACTGAGAAAACGATTTGAGTTAATCGGAGAAGCTTTTTAGTCGTTTGGCACGCAGCGGCTCTGCAAGTCCTGAAACGAAGTGTCAGCCTTGAGATGACCTGTTTGCGCCTTCAAAGTCCTAGAGCGGGGACATGCTGAAAGCGAGGCTGCCCTTCGCGAGAACAATGCCGTACAACATTCAGCTGGTGCTGGCTGGATTCGATTGCTTAACCCATCCGAGCTGAAATCCAGGCGGTTCCAGCTTTCTGTGCTTGTCAGAACGTCGTTTAGGAGAAGCTTGACTCGCAGGTTTCCTTGGCTCTCGACGGAGGGAGTCGCTCTTGGGTCGTTCGGTGAGCGACCGCCTGCCATGTTCTCCCAGCCTTCTGAGCATGCCTGGTTCGAGAACCGGAATGACAGGGAACGAGGGCTATTTTGACCCCTGGGCACTTCTTCAGGCTCGAGCTTTGGGGCATTTGCACAACATGGGACTGCGTCAAATCATGCATGAATGCAAGGCTATGCGCAAAGCAGCAATGGCCAAAGGAGTCAGATTCGTGGAGACGGCTGTCACCGCAATGAGGATGGCGCCGGAGTCCCGGCAAATCTGTACCGGACTGCAGTTGCCGTGCTCGTAGTCGCATGCCCCACCAAGACCCGACAAGAGCATCGCGGCTGTCCAATTAGCTGACGGTACCGATGCCACTGCCAAAACAGTGGTCAACGCAGCAGGCCGGAAGACTGAAGACTCGAAGTTGGCTTTGCAGCAGATAAGGGAGCTTTTATAACCCGCGAGGTGCCTGGGGTGGGAAAGTGCCGATGTCTCGGGCAGACAGCCTCTGTCCAACTTCCTTTGATGCGCACCTCCTCGTGTGCCTCTTCATGCCTCTTCTGAGGGTGGCCATGTGCGGGAACGTCACGCCACTCCCAGTGGTACCACGGAAGTGCACAGCTAAGCCACCTAAGCTGTCTCAGCCACATTTGTCTCATGGCTCGATTCAGCTTGGTTGGAGTCGTCGTTGGCGGTCAGGCGATGTATCTTCCTGTTTCATGCTGGGGTCGAGGAGGGGTCTTTTCAGAGCTTGCAGTTTAGCAAGTGGTCTTTTCTCTACTTAAGTAGCTGCTGGAGAGGTGGCCAGCGACGGCTTGCATCCTCGACCACGGGAGAACACACCGTTGACAATCGACGCCAGTGGGGTGTACTTTCGTCGCATGCCTACGTTGAAATCAGCCTTTGGTGTCATAGCTGGGACGCGTGCTGCCTTTCAGGTTCCGAGGGTTCGCGGAATCGATTTCTGCGCCTTGCCTGCAGCTTCAAGAGGATGCACAGCATAGCGGCAATGGACTCCATGAGCGAAAATTGAAAGTGCAGTCCGATTGAACTGGTACTGGAGCCTGTAGCATTCACTGAAAAACAACTAAAGCTTCGCGCACGGTTTCTGCACCAAAGCTCGGCCAATGTTCACGCAGCATTACGTGCCTAAAGAGCTTGCTACCTAAAAGAGGATGCGCTGGACGGACAACGCTGTTTTTCACCAAGCCTTTTGTGGGGATGATAGGCGTGTTGCAACCGCAACGAGTGCGAGGTGTGGCGTTAGCCCCAAGCCGGAGGCCGTGCTTGTGCATTGCTTGTCGCGGCTGTGCACCCAAGCAGTCAGCGTACAGGCGGATCTGGACTGTGACGCGGATGCTCTCTTGGATGTTGACTACGACCTTTTCGAGGACGGGACCCCATTTGGCCTCGCCCATGCATCCTGCGCAATGAAGATGAAGAAGTGTGTTTGTGGTGCACGGGCCGTGGATGTTGAAGCGAGGTAGTCCTTCGTGAGACGTTAGCATGTTCGCCCTGTTTGCGGCGTAGTGTAGCCGAACTTGAAGATGCCGAAGGATCACTGCCGGGCATGCTGTATACCCTCGGCAGGGTCAGGCGAATTTGCTCCTCCGCCGATCACCTGTTGTGCGACGGTGGGCCGGAAACGCGGTGCGTCCATTGCATGACCACATCGTGGACATCAAGTGCTGTCATGGCAAGTCTCGGCAGCAAACGGGATTGGGACCCGGCAAGATCGGAGGCTCTTGAGGCCAGCAGAAGGCCTGCCCCGGGGAGCATTGCGCGTTCCTCCACCTATCGAATCACGGACCTGCACCCATGGACCTTCACCTTCACAAAACACAGCCTGTCCCTGTGTCGCTGTGTGCTCGAACCCTCCAGAAGCGTCTAGCGCCTTGGTACTCATGCTCCTGGACGATAACAGCATACCACTGCATTCTCAGCTGGAGGCAGTAACAGATGTTCCAAACCGCTGAAGAATGGCATCCACGAAGATCATGTGTGGACATTCGTGGAGTGTAAGAGTCCGAAGGAAGAGGCTGGCAGGAGGTCCTTATCAAGAGATGACGAAGAGGAACAACATCTTGTCCGGTTTGCTTACAACATCTTACAACGAACCGCCCCTGCGAAGATTAGCACGGCCGAACGCTCAGGACCTGTGAGGTCCTCGCATCTGAATCATATCTTCGGAGTAACTCGATATGTCGTTTGGTCATTGTTCAAGTTTGACTCAGTGGAAGGACGTGATCTGGCCTGCCCTGGCAGAGAGGGCTCCGGCCTTCGAGGTCCGTGGGGTCCCGGGAAGGTTGCGACCCATTTCTGAGTTGGGCCTGGAGTCCAGGCCATCAAGCTGGAGTCTTCCTGGGCGGGCCTCTACGAATACAACACCTTGGACCAGAATGGCGTGGTAGGGTCTGAAGCTCGAAGCATCAGGTTAGCTATAGTTTGGCTTACTCGGAAAATGCAAAGATGCCAAGGTGGCATCCAGATGTGCCCAACCTGCTGGTGGCATGCAGCAGCCCTACAGCCTCCCGCATTGTGCATTTCCACGTTGAGAGCCTTCTGAGGAAGTAAGCCAAGCTGTTTTGGCCTGCGGTGACCCGTGAAAGAACTAAAAGTCCCTTGTCTTTGCCTCGTGGAAAGTCATTTGCAGTCCAGGAGCTGAGCAAAGGCGCCCGTGTTCAACAATTCAGAACACGCTTCCGCACAAAGCATCCATGGAAGGCGATGACTTGCAAGCCGCAATGCGCACATATTACAGCCGACCAACATCAGAACCAAAGAGTTTCGGTTTAAGGCAGAGTCAGAGTTTCTGCGCAGTAAGGCGGCTTCAGTGGTCACGGACTGCAGCAGGCGCAGGGGGCACAGGGCACAGGGGGCGAGCACTCGCGGCCGAAGTCTCAGGCTCCGGGAGTCGGCAGGGCGGTGGCCGAGCTGCTGTCCTTGGGCGGGCGCGCTTTGTGTTGTTGGCCTTGTGGAGAAGGACACAGAAGGACACAGAAGGCACAGGTTCTGTGGCGCTTTGTGGCGCTGGCAGGTACGACAGCATTGACTTGTCGGTGCTGGGCTACGACCGCATCTCACGCAATGAGCCGGTTTTTGAGCGTGGCATCTACTGAAGGCTACGCTCACCTGAAGCTTGTACATATTTCTATGCTGAAGACTTGCCCCATTCATCCATTCCTGGGGATCAGGGTGCGTACAAGATAGAAATAGGTGGGAGGTGTAGTCACAGTTGACGGAGCATGAAGGAGCAAGGACATGCATCCCTCAGGGCGTGACAAGAGGCCAAAACTTGTGGAAGGAAGGAGCGGCTATGGGAGTAGGAAACACGGCGTGAATTCAACCGCCTCAGCTTTTCCTGTTCGCAACCGGTGCGAACTGGTGTCATGGACATCCATGCTCTCAGGCATCGGCCAAGGGTGTTTGGAAGTGATGCACTTCAGCGGGCCTCTGATCAAGGCCCCAGCAGAACATGGGGTCTAGCGGGATGGGTGCGTGAGCATGCTGGCCCGAACGTTGCGTTGTTGCAGCGCCGTTCCCAAAGTTCCCCGGGGCATGATGGAGGCGCAAGCCACTGGGAGTGGGAAGCACGGAGTCCTTTTGGAAGATTGCAGAAGCAGAGCCGGAGCCGTGATACGATCTGCACAACGTAGTTCACCGCGCGCTGGTGTATTTTTGGCTCCGAGATCTGCCCCGGCCGCCCGAATGGGACGTGCTAGCAGCAAAGTGTCGTGGCATGCACTCAATCATCGGACGTAGCATTTTTCCTGCAGTGCGTGTGAGCTTTGGTATCCTGAAGTATGTCAATATCGAAAGCCTTACTTGATCACATCTGAGGTGCGAGCACGCCGAGCGTTTGCAGTTGCATCTGCCGTGTTGGCTGGTGCACTGCTAGTACTTCGCACACATACGGCCGTGGCAAAGACGTTTGCCCAACCATCGCCAGTCATGGAGGCAAAATGTCCCATGCGACAGCCGTTTCCAAACAAGAGTATCGGGCCATAGCACAACTGAAACACCTTCGCGGTGAGAATGTTGCTGAAGCATGCTGAAACAAGTACCAGTAGAGCATCCATGCAGGGAGGGATGTGGCTCGATCAAGCATGATCTCGTTACCTGCAGATGCAAATCTGGTATGCATATTTTGAGAAGCCTGGGAAAGTTTGCCTTAACTACGTTGCCATTCTCAACCGCACTTTCCACTGGAATCCACTTGGCAGGATCAGCTTCCGCTTGTCTTGTGCTTATACTGTATGGCGCAAACTTTAAGGAATCTGCAGAGGTTGGCACGAACAGACGGCCGTAAGTCAGATGTCTGTCTGGTCGATGCTCTCCTGTTCTGACTGGCCAACATGTCGTGCGACAAGTAGTTCGCAGAAAATGAGTTAGGTGACTGGGATCCACGAGCGTCCCAAAAGCGGTGTCCGGATCCGTGTTCTCTTGACAGGTAGACCCGGAATATCCGGGAACTGCCGTCGAACGTCTCAGGAACATCCAGGCATGGTTTGCGCTACAATCTATGCAAAGTCTTGTGGCCTGCTGGCCCTGCTGTCTCACTTCTTGGAATCATCTGCAACTGGCCATGTTCTTTGCTAGGCGCGGGTGAGAAGCTTGACGCCCGAGGACCTGAGCAAAGACTGGGAGGAGGCGTGGAACCGCATCCATTATCTCTCACAACATTGTATGGCACTGGCGAAAGAGGCCAATGTAAACTGGGAATCAGCAGCTTGATGTTGCGAGGTGCGCCGGAAGATCTTGTGGGCCGGGGGCCTCAAGGACCCGAGCTTCAAGTCTTCAAAATAAAGCTCTGCGCTCTTTGGGCCCGGGGAGGATCTTCCACGCAGTGTGCCTGGACAAGGCTACACAGGAGCGCCAGCTGCTTTGAGAGCAAGCAGAGCCACGCATTTGACCAGAGGCCATTCCTTTAACGATGACAACCACTGCGATCTCACCCCCATGCTGGGAGAGGCAGCAGAGTCTCAGCATCTTCGATAATTCTGTTGCGTTCGAGCCCAAAGCATTCTTCACCGCGCAAAAGCGAAAGTGACACCGTTCCGGAAGTCCAGAACTGGATGATGCCAAGTATCGGAAAGCCGGCGATTGGGCTTGGACTGAAGAGGAGTTTTGTTTTTTTCGGCGTTTGAAAGTGCTGTGTCACAGGTAGCGCACAATCTCCATGGCGGAGAGATTCGTGGAATAGCAATGGGAAATCGGCTAGGCAGGTCATGGAAGCCAAGGGAGCTCAGTTGCCAGAAGCCCCGTGCGCTCATGCCAGGCCCCGGCATTGAGATTGCGAGTCTACCCGAGCTCGGCCCCGGCGGGTCTTGGAGTGCGACTCCAGGAGAGAACCTGCTTGCGCTGGGCAGCAGTTTTCGCTTTATCGAGGTACTTGCACGAACGGTTGCCATGTAGAGCCACCACAGGACTGTTAATGCTCTGAGCACGTTTCGTGTATGTGTCGACGCCCCATGCCTCTGTCAAGTCATGGTGATTTCGCTGGCAGGATGTGGCTCATGTGCAGTTTAGGCAAGGCCTTCAACAAACCCATGGGCGAACCCTTAAGCAAATACCCGTGCGGGTGCAGGGCTCGGATCGCCTTTAAGCTTGTGTGGACCCCGCCGCACTTCACCAGCTTCGTTTTGGTGGATGACAGCCGGGTGGCCCAGGTGTGTTTGGCAAGGCTTCAGGGCTTTGAGTAGGCTCTCTGGCACTGTGGCTCAGGTGGTGCGTACCTCAATCACGGATCTCCAACCGGCGTCGGCGTCTCGGAAGTCCCCGGAGCAGGCGGCAAATCCTGCAAGAATGCGAAAGCAATCTGCAAGTGGCAGGAACAGATATGTCGCCTCTTGCTGAGGCCCTGCCCGATCTGCGCTCCCGGGCTTCGAATTACAACCTCGTGAAGGGGAGCAAGTGACCCTCGCGCAGCTTGCTACCGTAGTTGGATAAACGGTCGCTTTGCGTGGTGCAGAATTTTGTGTTGTGGCTACTTGTCGCGGTTTCAACACGCGCAGTCCGCAACAGCTAGTTTGTGAGGATTCGCAGACGAAGTGTGTGCATTGAATTGGCAAGTTTCTCGCGGAACATGTGCAGGTCGTGGGCTTCCTGCCCGTGCCACCCGTTCCAAATCGTGCGAAGCAATCGAGTAAACAATCGTGGAAACCGATGCACAAGTTGTGGTATACATGCTGCAACTGGGGTAATGATTAGAACTAGAACTGCCTCCAACATTTTCAACACGAAGCTTAAACTAGCACGTCGTCCGAGGGCCGAGGCACGAAGCTTGCCTTGCCTCGGGCTGTCAGCATCAACTGACTGGAGACCTGCCATCGGTTTCGCTTGTGCTGAGTACAAAAATAGTGGCCTAACGTGTGGAGTTTGCTGGAACTGTTGCCCTGGGAAGTGGGGACGTGCGAGGCGAACTGTGGGTCCAGCCATATTGTATGCAATGTTGAAGCCATCTGTATTTCCAGAAGGCTACTCCGTGCACCATGTCAGGTATGCACGTGAGGCAGAGGCTTTGGCCGACCGCTCCGCTGGCGCTTAGCCAGTACTTGACATAAGGCGCTGACTTTTGCAGTTTTACCGAAGCACTAAAGATCACCTTGACTGCTTCTGCAGGTTGCATTCGCATCTGGATTGGCGCTGTGCAGTAGGCAGCATCATCCCTAGGGCAACTTGCTGCGGCCAGCACCAATTTTCATACCCTGGTGATCCTTCGCGTGAGTCAGCGATCAAAAGAGAGGCTCAAGTGCGTGTCCGCCCTTGCATGAACGCAGGCACGCACGCGCGTGCGCACCATATCGTTACAAATATCAAGGACATTCAAGGACGGTGGGCAAAACCGATCAAGTCATGTCATGCAGACACTCCGAGCTGCATGTTAACACCACACCAAAGGGGTTTCGGAACTTGGCCATGGTGCTGGGCAGCACTCTGCAGAAAAGTTTCGACACTCCCACGGCAAACAAGCATTCGAGACAGGCTTGAACGCTCACGTGAGTCTACATCAGCTTCCTGAAACCTTGTACCAAAGCCCGAGCCCGAAAGATGCAAACAGGCTCAGCAAACAGGCTTCGTGTTAGAAGCAACTTCACGCTGCTGGCCTGTACAACTTCAAGCTTGCTCAGGGGGGTCAGAATTTTGGATGTCTTGGCCGGTGCAAGGTTTACCCCTGCCGGCAAAAGTTGAAAAAATCGCAAGGGTTTAGGGACCCTGAGCACAAGGGGTGAGAGTTGTGAACCATGAACCCTGCATGGGCTGTGAATGGCTCTGATTAGTCAAGGCTTCGGAATTTGGGGTGTATGGCGGTTCGGGTTTAGGGTCGCAGGGTTTCAAGTTTTGGAGAAATGCAGCAGATGCATATATGCGGCCTTGCAGAATCCATCAAGTCACGGGAACGTACCGGTTTCTGTGCGGTTAATAAACACTCCACACGCATTTCACTCTGACCCCTGCCCTTTCCCTTTCGTCCCAACATTGTCGCATTTCGGGGTTTGTGGCCAAAATCGCCAGCATTTTGCGTTTTGGAGCTCTTGTCCCAAGGCAAGAAGGCGCTTGGGGATTTGTGCTTTCCATTCGCTTGCGTTGCATCCCACAATTTTACTACAATTCGAAGTTTCGGTGCTAAGGATAAAAAGGAAACCGACTCTGTATTTTTGGACAGGAAGCTAGGCTGCATTCACGGTGAAAAACCCAGAAGTCTAAACCACATGTTCACAGCACATCGGTCCTTTTGGGTTGTTTCAGGCAGCGCGGGGGTTCCCCGGTGAGTCTTGTTCGCGTTGGTGCTGGCAGCTTTGGGGCCTGTCCATTGTTCCGGATATCCAGCCCGATGAACTTTCTTGTTGGGGCACGCTCCAACCGTGCTCCGGGGGTTGGCCCGGCTCGGGCTCGAGGGGTGCAGGGACAGAGGACTTCCGCTTGAGTTTGAGTTGATAGCTTTCGGGGTTTGAGGTTTGAAGGGTAAGAATGGGTTTGCTTTTTGGTGGGTTCAGGCTGAGTTCGAAGCTTGCCTAAACGCGACGATCCTATCGTGATCAAGCCGCAACTGGAGTATCAGCAGGGTTTGGGGCGCACATCGTTTTTTGGTATTGGATCGCCACCTACAAAAACCGTGTCGAAACCTTGAAGTCTGCGGCTCGAGTTTCAATCAGTTCTATACAAGTAGCACCCACGCCGCTGATGCAATGTATGCAAAACGTGACAAGACCTTGCACGACCTTACAAGGCACCCATGAACATCCCACCGACTCATGTGCTCTCCAAGTGCCGTGCCATGAATCGATTTCTGGGTGTCAGGGTTCTGCAAGAATGCATTGTGGCTTCTCGTCTGCACTCTCGACATAAAATCTGGACGTACAGTCTGAACTTGTTGGTGGCTGGTTGGTCTGAGGCAACCTAGAATGCCCCGCGAAAAGGAATCGGCTGCGGTGATCCTGGGCTTAGGCTTAACCTTATCTTCTCTCATCTCTTCATGGGACAGCTCGGATTTGTTTTCCACAGCATGAGCACGTGTTGACAGATCTTAGGAGCGGCATCGTCCTGCCGGACGAGATCGACCCGTCCCTGGTCACGGAGGAAACCTGAATGTGCCATGCGAGCGTGAAAACTGAACAGATTGTTTTTACAGGGAGTTACGCAGATTGTGAGTTGTGTCCTTGTCCTTGCAGAACCAGCAGCTTGCAGAGCCCAAGTCCTTTGCCTAGCCCTTGGAAATCCTGCAAGCCGGGAGTGTCCGAAAAACCTTTTAACCGTTTTTGTTGTCAGATTGTGGATTCGACAGCCAAAGAGGGAGTAGCATATGCCAGGTCCTCGGAGTCGGACTCCATGAAATCCCGCTTGTGATGACCTGCCTTGCAGGTTGCAAAGCTCTTCACCAACGACCGCTTATCGCGAGAGGCAGGTTCGTAAGTGTGGTGATGCTAGAAAGAAGTTCGTGCTCACTGCGACCGCGTTGCACCAGCGATGTTTCCAAGGTCATATCTACTTTCCGTAATGCTGTCAATCGTTGTTCCTCGTGCCAAGCTCATGTTCATGCGGACGGAAGGATCCTGCTAGGGATGGTTCAATACAGGATAAATGCAGTTGCAGCCGTGCTGATGAATGTGGTCGTTCTTGCAGTCATCGCTTGTATCCCCCGCAGGCGTTCACTTTCCTCGCACCTGAGAATGTGTCTGAGGATGTGGCTGCGACCTTTGGGAATGCTTTGGAGATAGCCGAGATGTCTTAACTCTTTGTAAGGGATTCCGATCCAGACGCAATGTGCTGCATGACCTCGCTTTGGCACGAGACTTTCCTGAGGCAACCGCTCCTCAGGAAACTGATTCACGCTTCCCCCTTCTTGACTATTCCGGTAGCGAGTCACAGGCGCGAAAGCGCCAGAGCCTCATGTTAGTTCCTTTGGGTGCCGAACCCCCAGCGGCAATCCCAGAGGTGGTAAGCGCCAAGCACGTTTATGGCTGGTACTCGGTGACGCTGCTTTTAGCTGGCCTGGCCACTGCCCAAATCACTGCAGGAGATGCCTTCGCGGGTGTCTCTCGTTCAAACACCCTATGTGCTTGCTCCTCCTTTGAGACTTGAAACCTCTGCTGTAGCCACTGCCGATCCGATATCGACCCTGAAGGTGTGATCTTTCTGGTGATGGCTGGCTTTGTTGTCTACATGGTGCAGGATTCGTGCAAGAACATGACAATGTATTGTCTATTCATGCTGGGACTTATGGCAAGCTTTCAGTGCTTTTTTGACGCACTGGCTCTCTTGAGCGTTCTGGGTGGCCGCGAAACCTCCGTGTCCTCGGTGCAGGGTACTGAAGACAATGTTACCGTGATAACGAGAATCACACAGCACCCTTTCTTTGATCAGTCGATGGGCAAGCAGTACAACACGCAGTCTGCTGTTTTACTTGCGAGTCCGCTTGTGATGTCACTGTTGGCCTCGATGTGTCGCTTGGCTCAGCAGTCGAGCATTGTATGGGCTATCGGGCCACTTGCGGAGCCGGTCTATTTGCCAGAGGGTCACCGAGGTTATCTCTCCTACAATGCCTTTTCCGAGTCGCTCTTCCATGACGAAGCCGGGCCAATCTACGAAGGCACCCAGGTGCCTGGAAGTCCCAGTGCTCGTGCCCTTCCTGTTCTGAAGGTTGGGGTCAAGGCGCGAGAGCATACGGCGCCTCAGAGAGTGCGGAGAGGACTCGCCCGTTTCCCATTTCGATGCACCAGGTCATGCCTTCTGAAAGCTGCCAGGACTCAGCCATCTCCACCTCGGCTTTTCGAGGCGCGGGATTGAATGTTAATTAGTTTCCGGTTTTGTTGTGGCCAGACATTCTGGAATTGTGCGGCGGGCGAGCTACGGTTGCCTGTCAGGGCCACGGACACCGACTGAGCAGCTGAAGCAAGTCTGATGAGCTCTAACCGATCTGCGGAACGTCAAAAGTGCGAAGGGAGGGTTTGTACAAACAGATGCACCTTGATGTGGTGCATCTGACTGAAAGCTCTGGACCTCTTACATTGAGAGCCTGAGGTTATCATGGACGGGGAGACAGTTGGTAACTGGATCCTCGAGGTAGGGACCCGCTTGTTCGAAGAGGCGAGGCATGCTCCGCTGACTTCCGCTGGCGCCGGGGGACGGGCCGGCCCAGGGCTCCCTTCCGGGCCTACCATCTTGGGAACAAGAGGCACAGACAAGTGTGCTCTCACTGCCAGTTCTCCCCCGTTCACTTGTGCGAGGAGTCCCCTGAGTGGCGTGTCTCGCTGAAAGCATGGTCTGTTGCCCAGAACCAGGTGTCCTAGGAGTCTATGCCTGTCCATAGGTGCGTCACATACCGTGTTGTGGCAGCTCCTGCTGGCTGCTTGGCCTTGTGCCAGGGAAGATGCCCTGGATGTGGCCATGGGCCCGCGCTTTGCTGAATTGGTAGAAAGGTCTTTCAAGCGGGACACTTAGCACTGCAGCACAGAGAGAGCCATGGTCTGTTCACTGGCCGCTGGCCGCCTTTCCTTTATTTATCGGCTTCAGCTCGCCGCCTTGCCCTCCAAGCTCCAAGGCAGGCAGAGGCTGGCTTCTACCAGCTGGGCAGGCTGCCGATGTTCTGCCGATTGTCTTGCGACGGGAAGAGCTTCAGGTTCTTTTTGCTAGAGCCTTTTTGACCCTCAAGCCGAGACCCTTGGAGAAGAACAGGAAGGTGCAAAGAACAGCTCCATAGTCGACATTTTGCAACCACCGAAGATGTCAGCCTCCCTTCCAGAGCCTTTCGGTGGCATGTGGCAGGAGGCAGCAGCCGCAATGTAACTTGGGATCCCACGTGATATTGCCAGCTGGGATCCAGAGTCGCTCATGAGCATCCCCAAACCTTCTGCGAGTTCCGAAATTCCAAGGAAGGCTCCAACACCCAATCCGGTCACCGACAGTACTCTCTCTCGCAAAAGTGGTACGACAGCCTTGTGCGCAATCTTATTTCGAAGCCGGCATAAGCCGTCAGCATGCTTTCATCGGGATTTTGCGTGAGTGCATTGTTGCATTCGCCAGAGCTGAACTCCAAACCGGCACTCTGAACCATAGCGAAGCTGACGAGTGCTAGGCTGGCTCCGCGCCTGGCAGGGCTTCGATGGCACGTCGCTGAACATTTCTTTCAGTTCTGTCCTGTCGGCTCCGCGGCCCCGCAGTCGGCGAGGCTCAGCTGCATGGCCTGGATCCAGTGCAGAACGAGGGCCGTGATGGAGGCCAGGGCCGCCAGGGCCAGGGTTGCATTCATCACTTCGTCCGCAGCGGCATCATGGCGCCGGCGTTTATTGTCTATGGCTCTGACTAGTTGTTGTGAAGGCTTTGCCGTTGACATCTGTCAAGCTGTCAGCTCAAGACCAGAGCCAGAACTTGTGCCGATACGACCTTTCACCTTGCAACTGCTACTGCACCG
This sequence comes from Symbiodinium sp. CCMP2456, assembly GCA_905221635.1. NCBI lineage: Eukaryota > Dinophyceae > Suessiales > Symbiodiniaceae > Symbiodinium > Symbiodinium sp. CCMP2456. The sequence continues at coordinate 42,800 of CAJNDV010004547.1, read as the reverse complement.
AACTCTTAGAGTTTGCCAGTCCAGAAAAATTAAGGTTTAGGGCTGCTTCAATTCAAGGTTATAATCAGGGCGATAGGAAGCGGCAGATGGTTCCGCTTGCCACTTCAAAGGACCTCAAGGAATGCAAAGTGGCGACTGGCAGTGTCACTGCGCCAATACAACTGCTGCAGACGAGACCTCAGGAGATAACAACAAACTCGCCTCCGCTTCAAGTGTCTTGCTTTAGATTTTCACTTTCCGGGGCTGTGAGATCTTCAGCTCGCGCAGTACTTGGTTCTGGGTGGTCCCGATCTTCCCGATGAAGCTGGTTACTATTGGAACGAAGCGCAAAAGCTTCACCTCTTCTTCCGTGTTCCAGATGTGGGTCATCAGCCACACCAAGCAGCGGTTGGTTCCGGTTGCAGCCTCGCAGGACCAGACGCATTGGAACGTGGCGACTGGCAGTGTGAAGGTACCAGTACAAGTGCTGCCGATGAGGCTTCAGGAGATAAGAAGCACGCCATGGTTTCTTGAACAGGGAATCTCCGGTGCCGACGTGTATGAGCCGAGTGGCACTTATGGCACTCTGCAGAAGAACCTGGGAAAGGATGCCCGAGTGACATTGCACCGTCAAACCGTAGTCCACGAGACATCGTCCTCGCGGTGTGGTGGTTGCAAGGCCAATTTTGCTCACGGAGACCCACATAGCGATTCGGTAGTCATCCGGGCCGGCGGTGAGACTTTCTACTTTAAGCAGGTCTTTGGTGATGGCCACAAGCTTCGCTCTCGTGCCACTCGGTTCCAAGTTCATCAAGCGGCTGAAAATGAAAATGCAGCCCACGCCGGCACGACGTTCTACGGGCCGGACCTGGTTCGGCCCTGCTCGTGCAGACTTCTGCGTCAACGTGGCGGACTCCCAGCAGCGTCTCCCCAGAATGCCCGCCGACACGTCCTTTACCAGCTGGCTAACTTGAAGCCTTTCGCAGATTACCAAGGATCTTGGAAATCTTCCGCTTCCACTTGTCAGGCTTCGGTTGCGGCCTGCGGCAACCCGCCAAGTGCCTGCAGTCTCGCTTGAGGAAGCTTTGAGAGTACCAAGGGTCGAAGACAGGATCTTGGAAATCGCCGAGAGCACCTGCTTCATCTTCCACGCCGCCCGCGAGCCTCCCGCCGTTCGAAGGACAAAGCGGCGGGTATGCATTGGCTATCAGATGGAGGACGTACGAACATACTTCACCGAGGTGCATAGTCGCATCCGCGCCTTTTCCGGACACGACACGGCCAGGACTGCGACCTCAAAGTGATCTGCGAGGTTCAATGGACAGGTCTACAGGCCCTCTGGTGGCGCTGGGCTCTTCATGCCCCGAAGGGAGGACCACCTATGACCACCTGCTAGACCTGGGAAAGGCCATATCGGGTCGGCCACAGCGTGGTATCTTGAGAATGGCACAGCCAGCAACGATGCTTTCGCGCCGACGGGCACTGTTGAGATGCTGCAGGAGAACCTTCGCCAGGAACCACGAGTACAGCTGCACAAAAAAGCAGTGGTCCAAGAGACATGCTCTTCGGAGACGGGCGGAAGCAAGATCAGAGCACAGGGCCAGTGCCACAACAGCCCTTGCTTCAGGGTGGAAATTTCCCAAGCTTTTCCTGTGAAGTCCGGCGCTAGACTATGTGATACAAGGCAAAACGGCAAAACCGCAAGGACCTGGTTACAAGCAACAATCTTGTGCATTTTGTAGGCCCAAGAAGGCATCTTCGCAGTGTGGACGAATGGGGAGCCTTTATCCTCCTCCACGCTTGCGCCAACGCCGGCCGAAGCCACTCCCGCCATTCCGAAGCCTAAGCGCAAGGTTGTCGTTGGACATGAGATCGCCTCCGTGACATCAGTTATACACTCTTCAAAAGAAAGTGCAGATGTGGTGCGACATGGGCAAGGCGCACAGAAGGCGTATATCAGGATCAAAGAATACGTCTACTGCAGCTCCAGCTAAAGTGCCAGCTCCAACCAGGAAAGCATGGCTGCGGAATGCTGCAGGCTCATTCCGGTCGCATGCAAGGAACCAGTGGATACCAGTGGTGGACTCCCAACAACGTGGAATTGATGCTAATTGATGCATGTCGACTTAACAAAGCCGCAGTCAGCATGCTCTAAGCTGTGGTGAGTTGAAGATGCCGATGCCTCGCAGGGTCAGGCACCTGCCGATCTGACAGGATGGCGTGTGCAGGACAAATTTGCAAGTGCACGCAGTGCCGGAAGGGCCATCGGCTCTGCAGCGACATGTCCCGTCATCATCGAACGCCCTTCTTGCACGGTTTGGCCTTGAAGCAGACACCGGGCGAATCCAAGTGGATGTGTTGTTTGACGAGTTCCCGAGGCCTCCTCTGGCGGCTAGGCACTCAGGCCCAGTGTGGGGGCTGTGTTTGAGCCGTCCAGCGACCCAGCAGAGGCAGGCAAGATGCAGAGTTTTATTTTTAGGCTGCTGAGGTGGCAACTGCAGCATACCCACGACAGCGGCCTCCACTGCAGCATGTGACGAGGCGCACGGTGGACGACGGCAAAGGGCAGTAGTCTTCGGTGCCGCAGCAGTGCATGTGTGAGAGAGGCAAAGCGCTTCATCTTCAAAGCTTTAGACACTGTCGTGTCGGACTGCCGGGCTGCACAGTTGACTTCTTCGTGTTGAGAAAGCGACGGGGCAGGAGCCAAAGGTTCGAGTCCTTTTTGACTTCGATCTGGTTGGAGAGGGCGTCCAGACCTAAGTCACAGTAACTGTTAATGTTTCAGGGTGACCGTCTAGCGATCTTGTCCAGAAGAGGTGTGGCATGGTGGTGGCAAGGAGGCCTTGCCGGACGAGAGCACGGATGAATGGCTGGAGCCTTTGGGCCTGAGCCACTGACACCGTCTGCCAGTGTAAGCATCCAGGCACCGGCGAGCTTGTGAGTTTGACCTTTGCCGAATCGCCCATCAGGCTCCGTCCTTCGCGCTGTTAGGACGTATGAGCGCTGGGTGCCCTGTATCAGGTGGAGAAGGCTCCCCCAGCAGACGTGAACGCTTCCATTCCACGCTTGCTCCTGATGCAGCCTTATGGTGCCCCAAGCAGTAGCCGCCACATGGTCGGTCCGGTACGTCGCCGAGTCGAGCTCGCAGTCCCTGAGGTACGCCTCACAAGCGTCTCCGACTTCCGGAGGCTGAGAGAGCAGGGCTTGGGCCTAGAGTATCTAAGTTTCTAGACACTTGGAGGGCTTCTATACTATGTCTGTATTGAATTGTTTGCAAGCGAGCCCGACATTGTCGTAGCAGCGCATACACTGTTAGCCGAGCACATCCCTAGATCCGGAATGACAATATTATTTCAACGTGGCCTTTCAACTGCATAATCTGTGGCTTTCATGCTTGTCAGAGAGTGCATAATAATTGTAGATCCCTTATCAACGATTGCTGAAGGTCTCCGCAGCTTCTGGCACGCCTCTAGAGTTTGCGGATTTTCTCGGGTAGTCCAACTAGGACCGGTGGAATTGCCGCAGGTTCCCCGCATGATCTTGGAGCGGCACGAGTGGTACACGCAGGCCAGTTGCAGCTCGAAGTGGGTTCCGCCGATACTTGTGGCAGATTCTGGCATATCCACGTGCGTTAGATTGAGAAGATGACGTTGCTGAATCTTCACTCCAAGTCACCTATTGTGGGGCGCGAGCCCAAGTATACCACTTCCGCGAACATCTCCCTTCTTGGATTGGTTGAGGCCCATTCTCCACATCGAGGTTCCTCCTCCGAGCAGCGCTTGGAGGGTTGAGCTCACGGAAAAGACTGTCCGGTGTCCTGTTGTGTAGTTGGGACCGCTGCGAGGCCGGATTTTGACCTCGATGACCCAGAGGCCGCTACCATTCGTCAGAACTTCTGGGTTAGCCATGCCAATGGAACTAACAACACATGGTTTTGGCACTGTCGTACCTACAAGACATGGGGTCGGGGACGCATCATCCGCTTGCTACCAGCCAGATCCGGAGCAAAGTCGAGCGCGGGGAGGACCTTGGCAAGGCACACCAGGAGGCATCCGCCGACTGCCGTTCTTGGACTGCTTCAATCTCTGAACTGGACACTCTGCGGTGATCTCTGTCGAGCGCAAAAAGTCGAAGCAGTTTCCGGCCAAATCAAGGGACTGGACAGGCGCCGTTTCTCTTCCCGCTTTTTGGGCCTTGTACTGCAGACATCGATTTTCACCAGATGCGTGGTGATGCTTGCAGCTTGTGGGTGCACAGTGGGTTTTCCCGGTGCAGGATGGATTGCCTGGAGCTCTTCATGGAAGCACGGGGCCACCTGCCTTGTTTGGATGGTCCCATGAGCATTTTGAAACATGCAGATGCTGCTTGGCTTGGTGGTAGAAGCTTTATGTGCGCCTCCGGACACAGCAGGCTGCTCTATGCAGCTATGGCATTCGAGGAGATTTACGGCTTTTCGTGGAGTTGTTTTGCTTGCATGGGCGAATTCAGCCCTGATCCAAGCATCCACCCGTGCAAGGAGGACATAGTGAATGTGGTTTGCTCAGATGACAGCTAGTTTGATGCACCGATATATAGCCATAAAGTAGTGGAGGCGGCCTGCTCGCATAGGTTCGGTTCCATCCTGGTGGTATTTTGCTGGAGGGCATGATGGAGGCCGGGGGTCTGAGGAGATGTTCAGGTGCTGCGCCTGTCTTGTCCTGTGGAAGTCGCTTACAGATGTTCCTCCACTATGGCCCGAAGCTTCGCACGATCAGCTTGGAGGGGAACGCCGGCTTTGTGACAGAGGAGCCGCGAGTCCGGCAATCATGTGCAAGTACCTTTGCCCGACGGTGTTCACCATTTTGCAGAATGTGAACCCAGGATGCCTGCTTCGAATGGTGTGTAGTTAAGTTATGTAGTTGATACGCAGGACGCGCTGTCGCTCTTGACTTTGGCTGCTGACTCGGATGGTTTGGTCCGTACTCTTTGCAGACTCCAGTGGGGGACAACATGGCAGACCCCAGCGCGGACGACTAGGCTGGCGACACGGTGAAGACCTTGGACCTGGAGGACTGCGATCTGAACTCGGGGCACTTGGAGGCCTGGTGAAGTGCGGATGTTTCCACAAGGCAAGATCTAAGAGACGCGTCGCCTGGGTTTTGGTACATGTCAAAGAGGTTACGGCTTCGCGCAATTGCTCCTACAGGCTGTCCTCCACACCGTGAAGAACCTCCGAGCATTGCAGATCCTGGACCTGGCAGGTTCCACTTTGGCCCCGCCTTGCTGTCTTTTGCAGGAGAGTCGTAGTAATTCTAGGAGCCGTGTTGTGTGCTTATTGTCCTGGTTTTGGAATCCTAGGCTCATGCTTGCAAAGCCGCAGGCAACAAGTTTGACGGCCCCACAGCTCTCAACCTGGTGGGAGCCCTCTGTGAAAGCAGGATCGACCTTGACATTTTACGCATCTGGGCTGAACTGGACTTCGGTGTCTGTTCTGGTGTTGCCCCTAGTCCTTGCTGTTTGAACCACTGGTGGTGTCGAGGATTGGATGGAAATCCCTTGGGCACACCAGAGGTCTTTAAGAACGAGGTTGCAACGCTGCTGGCCAACCGGGGTGAGTCCGTCATAGCTGGTGGCGACCTTGTGCTGCACCTGGGTCCGAACCTTGGTTACCATAAGGTTAAACGAGCGGAATGGGAGCTGTATCCACAGCACAGCATGCCACAGAGGCGACGATGCTGTACGTTGGTGCCCTGCGCCCCGTGAGGGGTCTCTGGCGCGAAGACTGCGTGAGGACTGTCAGTGCATGGTGGCACGGAAGTGTCGCGGCCTCGCCGCTTTTATCGCCATGCGAGGAGGGCGGAGACGTGGTTCGCACATCGTCCCTGAAGGCCCGGTCTGCAGCGACTGCCGGCAGAAGTCAAAGGGTTCAGATCTGCGAGTCTCAGGAGATGGATCGCTTGGTTGCGCAAACAGAGGCGCCCTAGGACGGCCAGGGGGAGAAAGCTCAGTGAGTCGGTGAGTCCTGGAAGGCGCAGATCTTGAAATTCCAGCAAAACGATCCGGCAGCGAAGTCTTCCGGCGGCCGCGACTGGCTGCGCCGACGGCGGCAGCAGAATGCCAAGGTGCAATCTTAAGAGACACTGAAGGTTGTACGACCGGCTTTGCGACCAAACCCGTCAAGGTTTGCAGGAAGGAGCTTCAGCTTGCAGCCGCAATGTCATTCATGGAACTGTAAAAAAAGCATGTCGCTGTGTACCTCGTCGTCCCGCCTGCAGGTTTGGTCTTCGCCTGCTCTGAAGTTTTATCGGAGGCAGCGTGCATGGCTGGCCAATCAGAAAGAATGACGCGTTTATAACCCTCGTAGTGCATCTACTCCTTTCTATTGCAACACGTGGTCACATAGTGCAGACTCCAACAAGGGTGTTAATGAAAGAGCTGCGCGGGATCGCGCCTTGGCTCACTGTACATAGCCTCACGTGGTGCTGCCCGCAACTACGGGTCTGCAGAACGAGGTTCACCTCCGTAAAGCATCTGTTGCAAAGCAACAGACAAAACAAGGCCCCTTTTGCACCGAACTGTCAGATGTCTCGACTTGAGCAGCTCGCTGCATCCGGTCCTTGGCTTACAGAGAACCGCAGCGCTGCCACACAAAGCGTACAGGTAGGTTGTCTTTGCATGTCTTTGCTCTGAGCTCAACGAAGATCGGACAGTGCACAGTGTTACTGTGGAGACTCGTATATCAGAGCTTGCGCTGCGGCTTGTCCCTCGCCTACAGCTATCTACGGCTTGCGTGATCAAGCCTCGTCCTGAGACTGCCTTGTTGCCACAGCTTGCAACAGCATGCAGCAGAGCCGCCTTGTCGATCTGACAGTCTCTGATTCGTTGATTCCTTGAGATGTCTGCTTGCTGTAGCGTACAGTTTCGGCTCCGCAGCTTTGACGCAAAGCCTTGCTCAGAGAAGGACCGGACATGAAATCGAGAGCATTGCGATTGCTGTTGTGAGTGTTTGCGTGATGTTTGTAGGTCCTATGGTACCTGTGGCTGTATTTTGTGCGAACTCTGCTGAGAGCAACCTACTTTCGATGCAGGGATGGCGCTTCGCGGTGCTTTGCAACTTTCGCGCCTGCGCATGATGAAGGCTGAAAAAATGGGACGACAGCCGCAGAGATCTCCAGACGCTGCCGTGACTGCTGCCGTGTCAGATCGACCTGCCGGAGTTCTCGAAGAGCCGCTTTGCGCGCCGGGTGAACATGATGGAAGAAGTCTGAGGCCAAGAGACACACAAACACACCACCACACACCAGAGGATGATGTTCGACGAATGTACTCTCTGAGGACCGGGTCAAGTGGTACAACTGGTGCTTCGCCTGAATTGCACGCAGCACCGTGCTGTGCCGCAGTCATCACCATGTTCACTTTGACTGTCGACTCACACTGTCCGAGTACGAATCTGCGTGAGACAATGGCAGCTGTCTTGAGTTGAGGAACGTTGCCTGTGTGCTGCTCACCACTGTACCCTTCGCATGGATGTACACTGTGAACTATCGCACCTCTGAAGAGGCCTGGCTCCGTGAAGTGCCGGGCGGAACTTGGGCAATACTCGTCGTAGTCTTTATGGAATCATTGCTACGACCATCTTCTTGGCAACAGGAGCTTCGGCAGTTCAATGTGTCTTGTTCTCCCTCGATGTCTTATGGCTCAATCGCCGAACAACTCCTGAAAGCAAGAAGCAACTGTGAGTATGAAGCCTTTCAATCGCTTCTCAGGTTCAGTCTAGCCATTCCCACGGCCCTTACCGATGGTCAGCTAGACAGATTTCAGACGTTTCGAACAGTCAGGTCTTTTGGGCTCCAGGCTTGCTAGAGACATTGGCTCACAGGCAGCAGTTCGCAGGACTGCATGCGGCTCGTACTTGTCCGCTCGTCGTGTGAACAGGTGGCCATGATCTACAGGACCATGGACCCCATGGGTACGCTGAAGTTCAAGTGCCCCGACATCTTTTTGGCAACATTTCTGACGAACTCACAGACGTCATTGCACTGCAAGCACATGCGAATCTGGAGCTTTTGTTGCTTGGTGTTGCTGGATTCTGGTGAGGTATGACCTGAAGCTGTTTGGGTAAATCCAGGCTTTGCCGCAGCAGCTGCACATGGGCCAAACACGCTAGTCACTGTGAGCTTCACTTGCGCAGGGCAGCCACTGGATCCGGCTGAGCGACATTGGAAGCCGGAAACCGACTGCCTGAACTGTCACTGTCATTTCCTAAAGACCACTCGACATTGTGTGTCAGGCATCGGTTTTTTGCTTGATCAGATAGGTTTTGACGCAAATCTTTTTAAGTCAGCTCGGGTCAAGTCTGCAAGAAGGAACTAGGCTTACACACAAGTGCGACCTGAGCTGAGCTATTGATTGGCGGCTTGTGGGCAGCAGAACTTCTGAAAGCAAAGGTTACATGCACAAGACGAGAGGAATAGTGAAAGCTAGCTAGGGCGAGGGATTGCAAAGTCCCACTTAGATATGAAGGAAGGCTGATGGATCAGACTCATTTCGTTTGCAGCGGAAGTGCCGGTAGAAGAAACAGCGGCATTTGACATTTGACGGCACCCTTGCATCATCCACTGCATAGTCTTGGTCTGGAAACTTGTGCCAGGGCGAGAGCGAGATGTGTTCGATGGAACTCGTCACTGCGTTGGCAAAGCTGACACAGGCGCACTCGAGATCTCACAAAATGTTTTCGAGTATTAATGAGTCCTCAGGTGATGCCCATTGCCGGAGTAGAGTCCATGGAAGAGGAGGAGTTGGGCCAAGTAAACTTCAGCGGAAAGTGAACGCGGTCCGAGCATAGGATCTCGAGGGCCCGCCGGGAGCAGAGCAGATGAAGGCTCGCCTTGGCTGGCTTGAAATTCAAGGATTCGATGTGCCTCTCTTGGGCTCCCCCAAGGCACGCAGTCTCGGGCTGGGAGATGAGACTTCCTGTTTGAAGCGTGCCTCCCTTCGGAGCTGAGTGGCAGCCCGTGGGTTTTGTGTGGTCTCTTTGCACCGAGCATGATGCGATGAAGGCTTAAGATGGCAGCCGGGTATCATGAGCGGGAAGGGCATCCAGAACTGCACAGGGCATCATACATCTATTTTGCATCATGCTGGAAATGCTTCTCCACTATCAGCATACTGCGCTTTAGCAAGGCGAAGACTCGTTGGTGTGGTCATTCCTCTTACGCACATTTTCTTAATTAGTGGCAATCCACGAACTGATGCCCATCGACTCGGAGCTGCTGGAGAAGATCGAGAGGCCTGGATTCGAAGCGAAGCGAAAGCTCGACGAACTGCTCCATGTCGAGGCAAAGGCGGCGCCTCGAGTGCCCGCGGGGCTGCCGAGTTTCGGGGCTCCGACACCGTAAGGGATCGTGATGAGGGTGCCCCCAAACCTTTGCTTGGTTGCCTTACTTGCAGGTTTTAGGCTCTGCAGTGAGATGGCTTTGGGCTCGTAGTGCCTCGGTGCATCGGGGAGGGATGAACCTCGAGCCTCGTTCCCGGAGAACGGCATCAGGAAGGCTGCCTGGTGAGCAAACTCGCGCCAGGGCCCTGCATCGAATCCAAAGCCAGAGCTCGCCGGATCCATCGAAGCTGGAGAGTGTCGTGGAGAGGCGCAAGAGAAAGGAAGCCCTCCAAGTCCGGGGAGGAAAGCCCACATCGCCTCGGGAATGCACTCGGATTGGGAAGATGCCTCCGCGCAAGCCGGTACTAGAAAGCGCAGCAAGGTTAAGTGCGGACCAAGACGGCGCGCATGGCGCGGCTCCCTCGGGTTTTGGCGCCAGGGCTTGCCCGAAAAGCCCGAGGAGCCCACAGGGACCAGAGACGCGGCCAACCCGACCAGCGCGGTCAGGAGATGAGGAGTGCAGTGATTTGCGGAAGAGGGCCTTGCTGTTGCTTGCCAGCTCCAAGTCTGCTGCAGTGAAAGAGAAGACGGAGACGTTTATGCAGAAGCACAAGATCGCCTTCGTGCACCCGGCCGGACCTCCCGATCACGACACCACGAGACTCTGCGAAGATGAACTTGTTCAGACTGCCACAGAGACGCCACAAACAGCAGAGTCTGCAGAGACTGCTCAGTGGTGCTTACCGCTGGATGCACTCACATTTGTGTGGCTCCAAAGCGTGTTCCAGTGGGGCATTCGGTGCATCATTGGATGCATGCTTCTGTCCCTCAGATGCTGCCTTGGCAGCATGAACTGCCTGAAGCCTCTCCTTGTCGAGGAGGCCCCAAGAAGGCGCTACCAGGACAAGCCCACAGTCAGGACTTTGGGCTAACCGCAAAGTTCTTTATGCTCTGTGATTGCTGATTCGGGCCTCGTAAGAAGGAGTAGCACAGGTCAATACCGTGTGCGAAAAGCTAGGCCTTAGTACTCAGCCTAGGCCAGCAAGGTTGTCGTCGGTCAGCTGTAGAAGCTGTCTTTGTTCTAGTTCTAGGAAGCCGTCAGGACCCCGCAATAGTCATGGTGAGTATGACGGTCATGGCAACGAACATGAAGGTAAACGCCATCGATTGAAGCGACACCAAACAGCAGATTCCAGGGTGTCGCTGACCGAGAGGACACGGCCCGAAGCCACGAGGCCTCGGCGACGCGCAGCCAAGGCCAGGCGTTGAGGCTTTTGAGGGGCCCTGCACAAAGAGACAGCTACGGGAGTTTGTCCTCTTTGCACTGCAGGCCTCCACGAAGGACAGTTTGAGCGAGCAGCTCGACACCCTGGAGGCAAAGATCGCAGCTAATCTAGCACTACGCAGAGAATCTAGCACATGATTTGAGCGAAGCGGAGAGGCACTCCTCAGCCGCGAAGCGGCCTCGTTGGTCAGCCTCAAAGCAGAAAAGACCTGAGACGGCAGCGTGGACGGTACCCTGCTGAGAATTTGTGCCGGGAGCTGCTGTGTTTCACTCGTGCAGGCTCATCTGTGTCAGAGGAAGATAGGAGATGACGAATTGGTTTCCGCGAATGGGTCATTGTAGAGCATTATCGTAAGTGCATCGTCTCATCGAAGAAGGGTACTGTATGTTGCCATCGGCAGTGAGAACAGCTTTGTTTCGCAATCAGGGAGCGAAGTGCCCTTCCCTTTCCGAAATCTTCGAGGCAGAGGCCATGGAAAACAGTTTACTTTGGGGTATGTTGGGCAGTGCACGTGTGCACACACTGACAAGTTAGGCGTGTGAAAGTCTTCTTGTGTTTGCTACCAGTTAGGAAGCAAACAGAGAAGCAGCTGCTGAAGCACTGCAGCTCGAGTTTTTCAGCTAACCACGCGTAGCCGAGCCATGTCAGGACAGAGCAATGTTAGTCCTGTGGTGCCGGCGCACTTAAGGTGCTTTGCGCGGCCAGTGAGAACCAGCTGCTGGACTCGTTAGCTGAGTTCCGAGCGGCACACCGATCAAGGCTTGTTACACTGAAGTCAGCATGGGGAACAGTCAACCTACGATGCAGAGGCCTTGGTTGGAGCCATTTTTGGTTCCCTTCCTGCCGATGTCGGCCATGGTGACGTTCCTCCGTGGAACAGCAAAAGGGACTGCAGAGGATCCAGGTAAAAGCGGGGCCAGGGTACAACCTTGCCTCACCCCTCTACGCATATGTATGCAAGCTGCATGCCCTTTGTACTGCATGGTATAGCGACAAACAGAGTGGAGATCCAGTATAGCCGATACTAATATTTGACTCGCGCCAGCCCACAACAAAGCTGTTTCAAGTTCAGTCCGAGGAACAAGATCAAAGGCAGTTGACCAATCGATCGCAAGCTGCAGGCCACCATAAGTGGTAGGTTTGTGCTGTTGCAGACGATGCGTGTGGAAAACATGCTGATGTTGTTCACGAACCCACCGGCAGTGGTCACTGACCCGAGCTATAGCATCATCCGTGCCACGGCTCGGCGACAGGTTTCGCCAGAAGTTGGGGGCTGACATCAAGTAGTAGGAGTTGCTTCAAAAGCTTAGCATAAGCCTTAGTGCCACACTCTTGCAGGCCCAGTGGTCTGAGGTTCTCAGGTCTTTTAGTCGGCTTATTGGGCTAACAGCACCTATCGGCGCGAAACGCTCGAGAGGAAGAGCGGCTGTCGGGTTTTAAGGTTCGCTGACGCGAACTCGCAAGTCTGACTGGTCGTTTTCAATCACTTGCTGACACGAGCGCGAGCATGACGAACATGTTTCACATTGTCATTCCCACACGCACACCCACGCAGAAACACACTGGCCAGCAAGTGTCTAGCAGAAGAGGGTGCGAGGACACAGCTGCGGGGGCTGAAGGAGGAGAGTGCGCACTAGCAGGCAACTGTCGCTCTACCTAGGCACTCCTATCAACTGTGCATCAACGTTGCTTAGTGAGAAAGGATCTAACGTGAAGCCGCTGCAGCGTCGTGTGTTTTCTCACCCTGCTGGTCCTGACGGGCGCAAAGGGCAAGCTCCCACGTCACCTGCTGACAGGAACGACTGACGGATTGTGAGGGCTGCTGCACAAAGGAGGCTCATGCCCCTGAAGCCACCGAACAGGTAGTGGGCGAGGATCATGGTCAGGTTCGGCTCCTGACTGGTGCATGCCACGAAAGCACCTGGGGCACCTCACCCGGCAAGGCGTCCGAATATCCCAATAATCGGGAGGACTAACGTGAAACGGTAGTCCGTCTGGAGCAACGAAAAAACACCGGGTGGTAGATCACGCTCTGCATTGCTGACTGGCGCGGATGATCCTTTGGGATCTCCTGTGTAGCCTCTCCAGTCGTGGGCTGCTCTGACTCGCGTTTCGCGCCATTCGTTGGAAGCCCTGTGCGCCTGCCCACATGACGTGTCTGTCGTCGTCAAGGAGGCTGCCTTCGAAGGGAGGGTGGCGCCCCTTCCTTCAAAATCCCAGGTGGCTTGCTAGATGGCGTAGTTGTAGAGCTGGTTGGACCTGTCGGAGGGAACGAGGGCGGTTTCTTCTGTACCGCCTTCTTGTTCGGCTGGCGGGTCAACAGCCGAAACACCGTGGTCCTCGACGACGATCGTCCACGTAGTCCTGCATTGTGGCCTGAACGCCACCCTGTTCAGCGAAGACTGGATCCGTCATTGTGGGTTGTATTTAGTGCCTACATGACGCACCAGCTCCAACAACATCTCCCGGCACAGTGGATTGATGTCAAGCTCTATGCGGACGACACGAATGCCAGCTTTCACACTAGCAGTGTTGCTGATCTCCAGTTTGCCTTCCGTGCCATCCGCACCATTTTCTTGATCTACAGACGACATAGTATGAAGGTAAACCCCAGCAAATCTGGTGTGGTTCTTGGAGTGCGTGGCCCGCATGCGAAGGAGTTTTTAATGCACATATTCAAGGACCGTTGGGGCAGAGCAGCCTAGTCCTAGGCATTGGGAAGGATGAATTGCGCAGCCCCATACAATCCACGATGACATACTTGGGTATTGTCATTTCCTACGACAATTTCGAGCAGGAAACTCTTGACTCACGGCTGCGTATTGCTCAGGCCACGCGTTGTAGGTTAGCCAGAGTACTCAGTGCCCGTAGGTAGTAGGTACCTCACTCAATCGCAGCGTGTTCATCTCTACACTCTTTGCGTCAGAACTGCAGCCTTGTATGGACTAGAGGCAGTTGGGCTGCATGAGGCTGGGCTTCGCAAGCTCCATCGTTTTGAAACCAAGCATTTACGCGCCATTGTTCGGTCTACTGTGCACTTGACAAAAGAATGGCCGAGTCAGCTATACCAGCGGCCTCAACTCAAACAGCCTGGGCAGCAGCTACTCAATATACTGCGCCACCGCCAGCGCACCACGAAGCATGATTCTTTTGGACACGAGTGCTGGGTCCAAGTCAGGGCCGATCGTCTCGCTGAGCTATTACAACTACAGCAGTCCAGTCTGCAGGAGGTTGTCACTCTGCAGTTAATTCTCGTGCCCTACATGCGGAGAGTATTTTGGTATCCTCAAGGACACACGACAGCACGACACCAAGAAGCACAAGAGTACACTGCAGTTTCGATCGCAGGGACCGGCGGCTAGGTTGCATGGCTTGAGAACTCAAGATCATAGTGTCAACAACATGCCCATTTGCCATCATTGCACTGCTGAGCTCGCCACCTGGCACAATTTCCATGTTCACATCTTGACTAGCTATCCTGTGTTACATGAAGGTGAAGGCAGTTCTCAGAACGAGCCTGCTAGGCAGCCCGCTGCGAGGCTCGATACGTCACCTAGCCTTGGATCTGCATTGCGGTTCGCTGCAGGATCCATACAAACCTCATGGGGGGACATGCTGGCACCGGTTGCGGAAAGAGCGGAAGTTCTAGACCTTGTGCCCACCTCGAGCTGGAAGACGATCGCACGTTGTGCAGCTTCACGCCGGGCTTTTGAGGCTTGTTCTGGAGCGGTCGCAAAGCGTCCTTCAGACCGGACGCTGCGTGTTGAATGAACGAATGAAATGATAGGTGCTGTTGAAGCTTAAGTTCTAGCCATGTGGTCAGACCCCGTTCGTTCCGAATGGCATATCTTCCCGAGCTTGCTGGAAGTTTTGCGTGGCAGGACCCAGTTAGGTTTCTCGCGCAGTTGCAATGGAGACCTGCCCCAGGTTCGTGCTCAGGGGCACTTTGGGCGACCTGTTCTTGGTATTTGGATGACCTGTTAGCTCCTACCCCTAGACCTAGCAAGAAGCAGCGGCAGAACATCCCGGCAGTTTTGCCCAGAAATCGTGGAGCGCTGCGGCGCTAAGGTCTGGAGCCACCCGCTCCACTTGACTTGAACGAGGCCGACAGGCTGTTCTTACGAGATAAGTGGCTGCTTCCTCGCAGCCGTTGAGCCACCTGGACACGCCTGTCAGCCAAGACAGGTTTCCCCGACCTACTCAAGGCTGGCGGTTACCGCTCCTCCGCGCAGTATGTCTCGGTAGCCAAGCACAACCGTGAAGCCGGCTTCGGGGTGGGGACCGGAGCTGGGCGAAGCTGGCTTGCAGTCTCTTCGGAGCACAAACAGAGGACTGGGCCCGGCTACCCCGAAGTAGGCGAGCCCGGGCCGAGGTGACAGTACCTGGAACTGCAGGTTCCGTTCGATGATCGCTTCGAGTTCGCGGTCCAGGCCTGTGTTGCAGCCAGCTGGTTGTTCATGGTTCGAGGCCGAGGTATCGAACTGGCAAATGTCCCGGCCAGGGACATTACTTTCGACCGTCAGACTCCCACAGTCAAGTTGCAGCTTCCCGTTAGCAAGACAGACGCGGAAGCAACAGGATGCTTCTGGATACATAAGTGCATTTGCAACCCAGTGCACGAACACACCTGTCAGGATACTACGCCGCCCGAGCGGTTTGGTACAGCAGCCCAAAAGAGCCAGTGCAGGACTGGCGTGCACGTTCTGTGTACGCCTTGCTCCAGGTAGTGGTCCCGATGAGAAAGGAGGGCCGAAGGGAACCAACTGCACATGTGCTCACGGCCCGTTCGGGCGAGATAGCCCCCAGGCGGCAAGTTGTCACGTTAGCTCGTGCCTGTGCTTACGTCTTGCGACAGGAGCAAATAGACTCCTGGGGACTCGAGGCCATAGACAGATGGTCTCAGCATGTGTTCCGCATGGCTGGAGCACAACTGTTCGCACTTTCGTTGTTAGATGTGCCCTACATACAGCTCGTAGGGCGGCGGGGAGGTAGTTCCGTGTTGCGGTGCGTTCAAGAAGCTTCAGTCTTGCTACTTGAAAAAGCAGCATCCCGCGGTGGTTGTTCCCCAGAGCTGCCCGCGCCCCTGCCTACCTCGGCAACCCCGGTAGTTTCATTCAAGACCTGATTCGCAAAGCTGTTGAGAAAGCCGTTCAACGAAATCAGTTGTTAGTTCACAACCCGTGGTCCAAGATGTGCCGCCTCCCATCCCCGAGTGAGCGACAGCTTGCAAGTGAGTCCTGGGTCACCTTGTGTGGAAAATGGTGGTGCGGCGCTAGCTCAACTCGGCGCAACAGCGCCTCCAGGTTACACACGCTGTTCTCTGTGTTTCCCGTCAGATGCCACAGTGCCTAACCCGGCAGCTGTTCAGAATCAAGCCCGGGAGTAGAGTCAGGTACAGACTCCGACCAATCAGAGGAGCATCATGACGAGCCTTCCAGCTCCGCCAGACTTCAATGATTCAATGACGTGGCTGCCCGAGCTGGCTTCGACGCTGAGACGGTAGCATTTTTGAACGTGAAGGGCATTTCAAACAGCGGGTTCTTTTTGCACTACTTCAAAGACAACTCAAAGATTGCACTCTTCTTGGAGCCCTTGCGAGCAGGGACCGCCCTGGCAGGAACAACGGTTCGAAGGACCGAGGATGAATGCCCCACCCTTGAGGCTGTCACGCGCGTGGCTTTGGACGAACTTTCCGTCCGTCGTGCGCAGCTCCTGGCTGCGGCCATTCCAGCAGCCGCTGCCCCGTCAGCCGGCTCAGGTACTGTCGCCAGCTCAGACGCCACAGAGAAAGTTCCCAAGTTTTGCCCAAGAACTATTACTGGCCTGACTACCTGCGTGAGTTCGAGGGAACATCCTGAAAGACTCGGTCACTGCGGGGCCCGGCGTGAGCAGGATTCAGAAACTGTCCGAGCTGATTCGGAAAGCTTTGTCAGCAGGCACACTTTGTCCAGACGAGGCCGAACACCTGTATGGAAAGCTTATCTTCGTGTGCTCTTGGGTGTTCGGAGGCATCGGCAAGGCCTTCCTTAAGTCAATTTACTCCCGTCAGCACTGCCCCTTTCCCCAGCAGAAGCTAAGCCCCCCTTTGCAGACCGCCTGGACAAACCTGTCAGCACTTTTGCCCTGACTCTGCGCAAGTGCCCACAGCCCCAGACACCGCACCTGCTCTACGCAGACGGCTTTGTGGCGCTTGCAGTCACCCGTCAGGCAGCTTGCCGTTGGCTGCAACAAGCGACCCCTCTTCAGGTCCTCAAAGGGTCGTCGAACGGGCTAGGAGCAGTTGTCTTCAGCAGTACGGGATTTAAGTGGGCTTACAGGTCGTTTGTTCCGAACGAACCCCTGGCAAGAGCTGCTGCGACTATGGCCTTCGTCTTCTGGTTAGAAGCAGTGGCCCAGATCGCATGCCTGGTGATCGCCTCCCAAGTTCTGTCAGGAGACGTGGTGTGCTTTGTCGACAACTGTGCGAGCGAGCACGCACTGAGAAAAGGCTACTCCAAGGACCCAGCCCTGACTGACCTGTTAGGCTGGTTCTGGTCGTGGGTAGCCAGCAAGAGTCTCAACGTCCTGTTTGCCATCAATCAGGCCAACTTCTCTGACGAACTGTCGCGGGGTGAGATGCCAACGGAAAGACCCTGAGTTTGACAAAGCTTGGGAGCTCCTGCTCTGCGCGTAGTGGAAAAGAACCGAACTCCTGTTCGTACGCACTTTCACGAAGCAAACAACTTGTCGGGCAGCGCACGTGTGCACACAGTGACAAGTGAGGTCTTTCTGTGTTTGCTACCAGTTAGGAAGCAAAGAAAGAAGCAGCTGCTGAAGCCACTGCAGCTCGAGAGTTTTTCAGCTTTCCGTCCACACCCGCCCGGAGGAAGCGCTGCCGACCGACCAGTTCGCCTTTTAGAGGCTTGAGCAGGTTGGCCGTGACCAGTTCGGACCACACCACTCCGCGGATAGTGGGAAAGAACCGAACTCCTGTTCCAACACACCTTCACGAAGCAGAGAACTTGTCCTGGTATCTTAGTTTGGCATGTTCGGACGTATCGCCAAAAACTTAGCATGAATCGAGGTTACATTTGGCTTTAATTGAATCTGAATGCTGAGGAAATAGGAGTCCTCTGCATCATGGGCTGCACCGACATGTGCACTCATATAGTAAAGCCCGTAGTGGACTTCCTCCTTTCTTCTAGGTTGCCCACCTAGTTACAAACTCCGAAGACGGTCCTGTGGGATCTGATGCACTGACCCTAGCGAGACGTGGATGATGTCTGCGGCCACTACTAGCGCACTAGCAGCATGCGCTTGATGCGCAGGACGAATCTTCCGTGAGTCTCCTTGACTCAGCCAAGCTTAGCCGCAGGTTCGTTGCTGTTCTAGTCCAGACCTAGGCTGTATTGTCGGGTTATTGTTCATATGCCCGCATGACGGGCTCTCTCGGTGGATCAGTGTAGCAGCACAGCTATAGTTTGGGAAGGCTGCCGTGACACGAAAAAGACCTGGCGCCAGTTGGGGTGCATTTTCGGACTTCACTGGCCCATGACTCTGCCAGGCCCGCAGAGCAACCCGGCCCAGGCCCAGGCCCAACACTCGCGCAGTCGCGCATAGCAGCTGCGAGTTGGCCCAGGTCAAGACGACCTCGACTTCTCGCCAGTCCGAAAGGCCTGGATGGCGAAGGCTGGGGGCTCGCGTGTCCTTCTCCTGACGCCAGGGTCACCGGGACGGCCAGGATCAAGATGCGGGGATGTCCTTCGTGACTGGTGTGACAACGCCACCGTCTTCGCTGGACACTTGCTGCGAAATGCAAGCGATGGTTAGTCTTGGTTGAAGGGTAGTGAATGCGGCACATATCAAAGTCCGACAGCTTCAGATTGGACTTCAAAGGAGCTCACCAGCTTTGTGACCCCCAGCAGCAGGCCTCTTTGGCCCGCGTTGATATGAGACGACTTTGGAATGACACAGCCTGCTACGGTGCCACAATAAAGGTCGTCCACTCCACCTCCGCCCTCTCCGGAGGCCACCAGCTCTAAGCGGAAGCTTTGCCGCACACTTCTGGTGGTCAGGAACATGAAAGAGAAATTGAGGAGCTTTCGAACGTCGACACTTTCGGGTTAGAGCAGGCCCGCCTGCGCTAAGTTACAGGCCCATCAAGCGCCAGCCTTGCGAGTGAGATTCTGAAGCTGTTGCTGCCGGTAGCAGTTTAAAATTTACTACTAGCGGCTGCTGCAGCCTCGAGAGCCCCGCCTTGTGTTTGTTGTGCTTTCTGGATCAAGCTTCAGTAGGCGGCAGTGCATCCCGGGCCACCACACTCCTCGGTGTCGTGTAGTCGTGCAGTAGTCGTGATGGGCCTGCTCTTTAGCAAGGTCTGGACGCGCATGATTGGATCGAAGGAAATGCGAATCCTCATGTTGGGCCTGGACGCAGCCGGCAAGACCACTATCCTTTACAGACTGAAGCTGTCGGAGGTCGTGACGACGATCCCCACAGTGGGGTTTCTCGGGAGCAGCTTGCTTCTCCGAAACCCAAGAAGCTTTGAAAAAAGAGCTTCCTGGCACCATGGTACTGTTAAGGATCCCACTTCGCACAACTAAGGTTCAACGTCGAGACTGTTGAGAGTTTTGGCAGCACTGGCAAGCACAGTTGAGATTGATGCTTGGGCGTCTCTACAACCGGGATGTTCAGGGTATCGGCTTTCTCATTCTCGATGCTCACCTGCAGCTGCAGGTACAAGAACATCTGTCTGACCATCTGGGATGTTGGAGGCGAGGTGCATCAGTCTTTCTTTACGTACGGGTTGAGTTGTGTGTGCGTGTGTGTGTGTGTGTCCACGGTGGCTGGTGACCAACCTACATACGAACACGAACTCGACGGAGGCTAGTTGGGAAGCCACTGCCCCTGTGTTACTGTGTTTCGGTATGATGGGGACGGGAAGTCAGTGCTTGCAATGTTGCTCGTGCCCGTAC
>CAJNDV010004547.1:0-23126 GCA_905221635.1 Symbiodinium sp. CCMP2456 | reverse complement strand
CTTCCTCCAAAGCGGCCGTGGTGTACGACGTGCTTTGGGCATGCAGAGGAGTCAGAGGAGCGATTGCGATTTCGACTGCCGATGTGAGAAACTTTTCAGCTAGAAGCCTGGTGACTAGTGCCTCTTATATGCGAGTTGAAGCGCTGCATGCTGACGCCACTGAGCTGCGGTTGGAGGCTGAGTGGCAACGAGTTCTGCAAAGCCTTTGGGAAGCCAGGCGACCTGAGACGGAGGCTGCGTCTTTTCAGTCGGATTGAACTTACGCAGGTCAGCATGAGTTCCTCACGTCAGTTGCTAGAGCAACACCTGACTTGCCGACTGCGTTCAAGCTCAATTTGGGAAACATGACAACAGTGTCGTGAGCGGGCACTGGCATGAGTCAAAGACATCCGACACGTTCAAGCAGCTTGGATTAGGTACTTGCCCGTTTCATTGCTCGGCAAGAGACCCGCCTGAAAAAGCACTTCCCCACCCGACTTGTAATTAGAGCGGCCATGGCCTTTGTGACTCTTCAGGCTCAGGCGGCTCAGGCTCCGCTCCAGGAACGGTTTGTGTCGGCCCCTCCACCGACGCTGCAAGCTCCACGCACATCGCACCCTCAGCGAACATCGCAAGGGTCGCGAGCGTTACTCGTGGGCGCGGCCGTGGCTCCAGCTGTGGCCGAGGCCTCCTGATTAGCATGTGACGCCGCACCCGCGGAGTAAGGTAAGCACGCTTCACTTCACACGTTCTGATTCATGTCGCCGCAGGCAATGCAACCCTGTTCTGAGGTTCTACAGCGAAGGTACAAGCATGGCCCAGCCCGGCTCTTAGTTTAGAGCTTGAGGCTTATTCGATGAGTGCTTTTTTGGGGGCCAATGGTGAGGTAGAGTGAACCTTTCGTGACAGGGCCAAGACCGAAGCCAGTTGCGATAGGAGCATGGCGGAGCATGTTCATCTGATGACATCTGATGTATATAATGTAGAGACTGCCGACATCAAATATGATTATCAACTTCATGATGTGTGCAAAGTGGTGCGCGAAATACTTGGGACTGAGGTGAGGAATCAGCGGCACAGCGGCAAACATCGGTCGCCTCAATCTCGCCGTTCAGTTCGTGCCTTCTGCGCCAGCTCTCCCATTGATAGGCACCTCGCCTCAAGCCCTGGAAGTGTGATGATCGTGAACTGCGACTGGAAGCCTTCCCTTCTTGACACGTTTCAATGTGCCCACACTCAGGTTCGATGAACTGGATACGAGCCTCGAAGTCGACTATTCACGATTAGAGACGGAGGAGGTCAGTTGCTCGCCAGCTGAACTGCACCATGCTGCAAGGAATGGCGACGGATTCCTTTCCCGGGCGGAGTATTTGGCAGGACAGAGAAGTCAAGCAAAAGATCGAGAGGCGCTTGCTGCGACATCATCGCCAGCATAAAGACTCCACTTATCCAATGATTGGCAGTCGTGCGATGAGCTTGATCTGCTGCTCTGCAGGCGATGCGATCTCAAACAATGTCATCGATGGGCATGGTGCTTGAAGACAAGCTGGAGGCATTCAAAGGCTATCTGATTTTCTCAGAGGAAACTGGGCCGTTGCCATATCGAGTGACAGCAGCAAGGCCTATGTTGGCAGAAGTGTTGCGGTTAATTTAGGTAATGTTCTCTCCAGATTCAACCCACTCCCAGTTGTCCGCTTCCTGTGCTTACCGCAGTACTGGATCTGTCGAGAGATGTCCGATGTGAAGCCCAGGAGAGTTTTTTCGTCGCTTTGGGAACATTGTGCTTTGTGACGCGCGTGGTTTCTCCGGGCATCGCAGGCTGCGGATGCCAGAGTTTGAAAGGGGAATGAGCTGCCTGACGGTCGTGTCTCAACATGGTGCAGGCAATTTCTTTCTGCAGGAAGTCGAAGACTTTGTCAATGTATCGTTCTTTGTCAAGTTTTTGCTTCTGTTCTGGCTGCATGGCGCTGATTAGCAAGCACTGCTTCTTCGTGCAAGAACCCGGGGTCTCAACTGCTAACATGCGAGTCGGAGCACACTAAGGATTAATGAGTTCAACATCTCCTGGCTCTTCACGGGAAAGGGAGTGTTAGATCTGGCGAGCAGCTTGCCTGTGCTTTGCATTCCGGCGCGGCTGATAGGTGCCTTGCATGAGTTTAGCGGCTAGTAGGCTGCTTCAGACACGATGTCATCTGCAACAGCCATGTCGTGGAGGCGGTCCCGCACTCGAGAGAACGACGGATTTGCTGCAAATCGGCAGGTTCCTCCGCGTCTTGGCTACCCAATCGCGGCAACTATCCTGAACCTGATGAATCCATAACACGGGCCTTCACAATTGGCCATGCCGCCTCGCGACATGAGTTGAGATGAGGTTTGCTTCGCGTGGCGCTGCCTTCAGACAGGGATGCTGGCCCTGGTGGTATGGTGATGAGGACATGCGAGAATACAGTCACAAGGGTGAGTGGAAGGATGTTGACGGATGTCTCTAAGGCCTTGTCTTAGCAACCAACGTCGAGGACTGTTCCCGTGAGTCAGCAGATCATCGCCGTCTTGCTCTCCTTGCTGGGTACTGTCGTTGTTTCCGCCACTGTCTTGTACGCTTTTGAGAATCCCGACACAGATATGGAAGTGGCAGAGACCTGATTCAATTAAAGCTTGTGTCGCCGTTCCGACGGTAAGCGCGAGAAGCTGTCGAGGAGCGCACCTTTGAAGATGCTCTTATCTACATGGTCAACATCTTTGCGGGTCGCGATCCACCATGGTATCCGCTGAATCCACAGGCAAAGATTGCCTCTGTGGTGGCCACGACTTCAGGGATAATCTTCATTCCTTTCCTGGTGGCAAGATCAGTCGAGCTCTTCATGAAGAGCGACGATCAAGCGGCTGTCAGTGCTGTCGGTACGGTATTGGCTCCAGGAGGTCCCTTGAGAGGGCACCGGCATTGCATGATATTTTTGCTCCCGTGAAGCCTTAGAGGTTTATGTTCGTGATGCTGGCTTCTGTGTCAAGGCAACGACGTCAGCAGCTGGGCGGAAGTCTTGGAGTGTTTAGACGTCGTTGAGCAGCAAGGCTTCCTCGAAAAGGAGGAGATGAGGCACCATCGCATTGCGCACTCTGTTGAGACGAGGGGGGGAGACTAATTGAACAAAACGTGCCACGTGCGAGGCAACTTCGCCTGCTGTGCCTGGACAGGGACGACCGCTTGGCCATTCTGCACACCTGCTACTCGAAGAGAGCAAGGGAGAAGAGAAACCTGAAGCTTTACGCTTCCCGCTTGCGAGAATTACTTCAGATCGTTTAAATAACGACCCTAGCCTGTACAAAGATTCTCAGGCCGGTGTAGGTTGCCATCGGGTGGCCCAGGCCGTGTTGTGTACAGAGGTCTAGTCACGGAAGTCCAAATGTTTTCTCAGCCGCTGGATATAGGGGCCCCAATCTGGAGTGGGCATCTGGAAACTCTGGGAAAGCACTCAGCCACTGGATGCAGATCTCAACCTCCTGAACTCTGCTCGAAGGCCCTGCCTCAAACTTCGTCGTGCGTCTCAGGGATTCGTGTCAATGTGGCAGGTGACAATATTGGGACTCGAGGAGTGTACTATGTTGGGGCTGTAGCTCGTTTCCGTGCAAGAAAAGCCTTCTCCAGATTTCCGCGGCGAGTCTGCCGCCACCTGCGTCCAGTTTTCCACCGGCCCAACACTGAGCCGTGCGGCTGTCATATCACTCAATCCCTGAAGTTGAAGCTTCATAGCACTTGAACGTTGCGTGGCAACGTGTTTATCTCCAAGAGCACCCGAATCTGGTGTGGAGGCTCACCGTGGTCGGACGGCTCTGCAGAGCCCCTCTCTGGGCTGGACTGCTGTCACGAGCGAAAATGTTCCTCCCTACCCAAACCCATGCAACCCTGAACCTAAAACCCTCAACCCTAAACCCTGAGTCTTCTCGATGAGACTGAGATGCCAGAATGTAGGAGGCGCCGAGCCTGGCGGAAACTGCTCGCCAGCGATTCCACGAAGGACGGGAGTGTTCGCACTGAATTGGGCAACATGCCCGAGTCTTTGTTTCGGGGGATCTGGCTCGCAAAATGTTTGACTTCTTCTTCTCTCTCTCTCTCTCTCTCGCGCACACGCACAAAACGCTTTGAAGCAGTTCCACTCTTGCCATTTGACATCTTCGTTAGTGTCTCGGCAATATGTTTGAAGCAGATGCATGCGGGCTCGCTCCCGAACCGCAGATTCTTGGATGAAGTTTGGCAGGAGTCAACTGCAGGCTTGGTTGCGTGTCGTGCTGTGTGCAGCTCTGGGACACAATCTGCTGCGACAGCTTGCTGGCACATTTAGAAGTGATGCTTTTGTCAGGGAGGAGCTGCGTGTGGGGGTGTGAGGATGTGCATACCGTAATCTTAACATGCACTTGCCCTTGCACCCCCTTTGCTTTCATCTCGGTCCGTCTGCATCGTCATGAGCAGAGCAGGCATGCCTGTGTCTGTTGTGCAGGTCAAGGTCGCGCGACCTTTCGCCAGTGGATGAACTGAAGGTCTTCATGTACCAGGGTGGGATAGTTTGATTCTGCATTGTATAAAGCTACAACGATGTTTCATGCCCAGCTTCGGTAGCAAGTATTCGGTTGGATGCCCCAGACGGCAGACGGGACGAAGCCAGGTGATGGCCTGGAGACCACGCGCCGCTGCAAAGCATGGGACCATCGGCGTTCCCGAAGGCGATGTGGCGTGTTTCTGTTTACCATCGCAGACCGTGTTTGCTCATTTGCTGTGTTGGGATGCAGACGTGGCTCAGATACCACAGCAGTCCAGACATGGTCGCACGAGGTCGCAAGGTTGGACAAGCTCCCTCTTCCCCTTTTTTCTGGGTGAGACCTCGCCTGGGCACAGCATTTAGAGCTTGTGGCTGCAGGTCGCCACGAGAAGCGGTGCTATCCGCCTAGCCAGAGAAGAGGTCGCTGTGATTCCTTTTTGCTGGCTTGGCCAAGCCGTCCTTTAGCAAGAATTTCCCATGTAAGCAATCTTGCGAACGCTGTGAATGCCGAACCAATGGCTGAGTTGCAGATCCACGGTAAAGTCGGGACTCCATCAGGGCTGCGGTCGCAGCGGCTTACCAAGGAAGAGCCGGAGGCTTAAGGCCCTCATCCGTAGTCAATGTACCACGCGCTGGCGTGCTGTTCATCTTGTTTGCATGTCTGATGCTCTTTGGCTGTTCCAATCGAACCCTTCCTCATGTCGTACGTACTGTGGCTGAGTTCTCATGAGGTCATGTCTGACTGGCAAGCCACGCCAGTGAAAGGGTAAGCCTTGCGTGCCTTCTTGGCTCAAGAATTTGTGGCGTATGCAGGGATGAGGCGATACCTTTACTGGAGTTGAGCCGCTCGGTGATTCTGTCGAAGCATGGTGGAGTTGTGTGGATCCTGCAAGCTGCTAAAGACTGCAGAAACCCTCACGCGAACACAATTGACGCTTGAGTTGTCTGGGTTTGCTGATGCTTAAGTGCCTACAGCACCTGTCACTCTGCAGCCAAGGCGATGCACGTTCCACGACGTGTATAAACGACATGCCCAGGGGTCGAAGAGGCAGCAGTTGCACATCGCAGAACAAGAAAGCACGAGTTTGGAAAGTCTTAACGGACATCACACACAGAGTTTCCGGCAGGCAGAAAGTGTGCCTCGCCTCGAGTGCCACCCGGTAGCAAGAGTAGGGCGAAGGCGAGACGGGCGAGAGGATTTTGCTGGAATCTCTCAGGTCCCTCCAATCCCAGAAGGGAGCTGATGCCTTCAAGCATGCGTGTTTTCGATTGGGGAGGCAACCCACCTGCGAGCCTTGGTGACCAGAGACAACAGGGCTTTGGTGCTTGCTTGTCTTGCTCCTTGTGTCACTGTCGCTTGGAGACGAGATCCAACATGCATGCGCTTTGATCCTTTGCCCAGGACGTGCTCGCTGATTTACGTGACAATGGTGTGCTCTTGCTGATTCTGGTCGGTTCTGACTTTGAAGATGTTAGTTTGAAGCGTGGCTGAGAACGTGTTCTGCAGCTGCTGACCCGACGATAGCCGCCCAATGCGTCCCTCGAGATGTGGTAGGAGGGTGATGACCTGCTAAGTCGTTGCGCCGTCCAGGCCTTGGTGCTGGACGTGCAGCTCTGCCGGGACCTGGAGCCCTGTCTCATCTTCCTCCGCGAGGCTCCCATAGGCATCTACCAGGCAGGGCTCAGGCTGCGGTTCGGCCGCACCTTGCATCTGCTTTTGGGCAGCTTCACGCAGGTAGTGATCTACGATGGCTTCTGGTTCTTCGGGCAGGACGACAACTATCGAGCTGCAAAGCTGCATGCAGCATGATCCAGTCCTCCGGACCTGATGTGTCGCGTGTTGCAAAGATGTGTAAAGTTCACGCTTTCAGAGGTCAAGCTCCAGGCTGCTGCGCAGCGAATGCCACAGGGCATACTGCAGGACCAGGCTGCAAAGACGTAATCGCCCAGGAAATGCCCTCAATCTCCGACAAAAGGGAAAGTGGAGACCCTGTCAAAGATGTCCATTGTCGATCGAATATGAGGCATCCCTAAATTCCCTTAAGCTTAATTTCCCGCATAAGCTCCCTCCTTTTAAGTCCCTGAAGGCTTCGCCCCCACCTTTGCCTCCCTTCAAGCCATGTTTCCCGTGCTCCCCCCAAACCGCATCGTATCCCCCGCCAGCCGCGTAGTATCCCCCAATCTCCGCCCCGTAGCATCCCGTAGGGGGTGGTGCAGAAATCATTCCGTCGACAATAGAAATAGAGTCAATTAACAACTGTCTTGGCCAGGTTCAGCTGCTGCGCCTCATGCGTGCACTTGCCGCCTTTTGCTCTTTGCGCGGTCGTGGCCTAGCAGACCTCTTCCTGCAAGAAGACATGGCCAGCACACGACATTTGAGCCAAGAAGCCTCCCCTTTATGACCAATCTCAAAGCCCTGGATCATCGGTGCATCAAGCCGTTCCTTTTCAGGCTTCATTGAAAGCCTCGACCAAATACCTCGTCATACCCAGAAGCAGAAGCATGCTGCAGACGTTTCCGGTCTTGGGCCGACGAGTCTGTTTACTCGTGAAACTAGATGCATCGATGTCCCTGTATCCAAAACGTTTTGGAACGTGCTAGACCTCTCATTGCTGTGGGCTTTGTCGCAGGTATTGGAGCTCACTGGCCTTCCATTGGGCCGCTCCGCGCATCACAACGTCACAGTGCCACTGTGCCACTGCCTGGCAGCTGCGCCGGCACTGCAGCGGCTGTTGCCCGCAGAAATTGGAACCCCGAGCTTCAAGTTTTTTTTGCAGGGCCCGGTATCAAATTCATTACATAACATGCTCCCCGAAATGTCTCGTACGCAAAGGCACTTGGCCGGCTGTGCTCTGCAAGACCGCGACTTGGCTTCATCCTTGAAGATGCTTCTTTAAGATCAAACTCTGCACACATTTCTCCAAGTGGAGCTTTGCTGCGATGCGAATCACAGCCCGGACCGGAGTTGTGGACAATGACGAAGGCCACGACGGTTGAGTTTCACTCCTGTTAGCTCCAGAAGCTCAGGTGGGCTGGCTCAGATTTTGCCATATTTCGGCAGCTTGGATATGGAAGGGCTCAGTCGCATTCTGCATGTGTATGTATTTGCGGCATTGTGCGGGTTCACATGCAGTACGTAATTTTTACACCAGGACACAAAAGCGGGTACGCACGGTGCGAGGCAAGCAAATCTGCATCCACTCCCGCTCTATTCTTCCGTTTCCTTTTGCCATGTTGATCAGCATACGCTTGATCTGTGACAGGCGTTGACCACAAACTGACATGGCGTGCTGTTGAACTCGAACTTGTGCTTGAGCCCTCCAATGATATCCGGGTCCGGGCCCGCATCATTCTGTCCTGCTTTGGGCTCGAAAACGCATGGATCCGCAGCGTGAGTGTTGCCGCACAACAGAGCCATTTCGGCGAGACTAGACACGATGTCGCGTCGCAGGTCAGACCGTCATAATAGATCGCGGGAATGTGGCCCTCACCAGATACTGGCACACCGCTCCCGATCACGCGAACTGCCACGGCATCGTGAGGTGCGTGAGCAAAACATGAACATAGACTATCAGCGCCATATCCCATGTCCGCGGCGATGATCGCTGATTTGGTTCCCAGCAACCAGCAAATCATGCAGTTGAGTGCTTGCGACTTTATATCCCCATCACTGTTTGAAGACATATGGTACCAGCTTCCAGTGAGCTATGTAAAGTCGCCTATGGAGTTCCTCCCGGTATCGACGTCATGAAGACGCATCATGCTCAGCAGCCCATCGCGACCTGAAGCATTAGGAAGGCGAAACATGGACAATGACGTCGATGTCCAGGGAAGACTGCCGTCGATTGTTGGGAGATCTTCCGCGTTACACCACTGGCCACTTCAAACCCCGTCAAATGGAAATCGACCTCGGAGTACCTCAAGTTGTGCCCCCGAGACACCTGACCAAAACAATCCTGCCCGATGCATTAGATGCATCCATCAGAGAGTCCCCAGATCGTTTCCGAGCGCCTGCCTGCAGCCCCAGCTCGAGTTCCCGAGCTCGTCCACCCGAAGGTGGAGGTAGACATTACCAACCTGTCCGCTGACAACTTCGAGATCATTGCTGCATTGGATTGTGTCAATCTCTCCCATGTTCACATCTTTCGCGGCTCTCCTCGAGTGTACGTCGATGAATCCCATAACATGGCGAGCCCCAGAACACCTTCTCCGCATGCTTGCGCTGCGGGGTGTCACACAGCAACCTTTTCTTGACGTCATTCGGGGATGCGCCCACACACCCACTTCCCTCAGGGCATCTGTGTTCTGGTTCAGTGGTTCTAAACTCTCAATCAAGGCCCTAAGCCCCAACCACGTTACCGAGTGTGAGTGGCCAGAGAAAACAGCAAGCAGACAATGCCACCGGCGCGCGGGGGCGGACTGTGATTATGGATTGGACGACATCTTAAACCTAAACGCTGAGCCTCCCGGAGCTTATGCCCTTCGAAAATGTTCGCCAGAACCAGAAACGTGCACGCAGCTTGAACCGCACCGTCCCATAAAGCGCCTGAGACTTGAGTTCCAAAGTCGCGGATTTAACGGAACAACCAACTTGCATGCTCACGAACAGCGGCGGGGCGAACTCCAGAACCTCGCAGATGCTCAATGCGGTTTCAAATTCCTGGCATACTGCCAGTCTGGCATTTGTCACGTTGCACGTCGAATTTGCAATCCCGCTGAAGGTTTCCGAAAGAGTGAGGGGGCTATGGGCGATTCGCTTCATGTCCCAGAGTCGCCCCGACCCCCCATTTCCCATCAGTAAGATTCGCTGTTCATTGCCATGGGTGAGGACCCCGCCGGGCCGAAAAAACATGATGAATGCCATCAAGCGCGTGCTACAGCATTGGAAAGCCGAAAGTAGATGGGTGCCCGTCTTGAAACATACTCGCCTCGTGTTCTCTTGGACCCGCGCGCCCTCGCTATCCAAAGCATTGTCCTCTGCATCGCGTCTTGCTGATCACCTGTAGCAACACACCTCCGGCATCCTGCGGCTTTCAATCGCGCCTTGAGGCAACACGGTCTGGAGGGGTGGACGAGCACAGGCATGGATGTCAGTTTCCACGTTGTGGTGATCGCCGCAATGATGGCTGACACTGTCTTGGAGTAGTAAGCCGTCATGGCAGTTATGCTGCCGTGGAGCGATGTCCACGCGCGTTTCGGCGAACAGTTCCGACGATTTGCTTCCAGCAGCGAATGTCCAGCACCGCAATTACGCATACGTTGGCGAACACGGTTTGCGTCATTTGGCTGACATACCTCCTTGACCTTGCCACCAAAACACTCACGCGTTGTCGCATTTGTGCGGGATTGCGTGCGTTGGCTTCAAAAGCGCTGTCGAGTTCCAGTCAGCGAGTCTTCTTGGAAGACATTGCAGTTGATGCCAGCCAGCATTTCCAAAACCTTGTGGACCGATTCTCGGCAGATATCCTGGTGTCATGGGAGGAGATGCGTAAAGCCAAGCATTTTCTCAACGGGCTATATGTCCAATATTTTGATCACAACTCTTCTGCCATCGGTGCCTTCTGCCCGACACTTGTGAGACATGTTGCGCAGAAAATACTGGACTTCGGGGACCTGGCCGAACAGGATAGCTTCACCTGGTCTGCCAACTTCGGCGCGCTTCGCATCCAGAACTTGTTCAACTCGATTGCCAACATCGACGGCTTGCCGCTTGACCTGAGCCATGCCCGAGCTTCAGAGTGGAAAATCGGACACCCCTCACTCTTGCCCAAATAGAAGGCTCCAGGTTGGAAGTTGGAAATGGCGGTTCGTCATCGACAAGCATCTCACACCCCGCAACGCCCTCCACTCCCGGGCATGCTGCGGCAATGATGTTCCTGGACTCCTTACCCACACACTTTTCTGTATCGACTCCAAATCAGTGCATGGTTATTATTACCCTCAATTTCGCTTATAACGCGCGACTGAAACATGTTACCCACGGGGATTCCATCGACTCACGGCAAGCTTTGACATGGTTGAGTGTTTTCACCACCTGCCGTGCGCCGAAGCATCACAGATCTGAAAGTTTGCATGCAGGCATTGACACTTTGGAATCGGCCGTGCAAGACTTGGCAAATACGATCGCTTTGGTTTCTGCACCATGTCCTTCCAGCACATTGGCATCGTCCTTTCTGAGTTTCGCACCACCAACTTGCACGGTCTTTGGGAATGGAAGTCAATGGGGCTCAGATGTGCGATGCCCTGTCCGGTGCCATCTTGCGACTGTTCAAATTTCCACGGGAACGCCACCCAATCTCCGGCATCGTTGCAGAGACCGACACGTGCACGAGGAGTCTGCACCTGTCCGGTCAGCAAGTCCTTGCGCCAGATGTGTCGTTTAGGGATGACTTACGACTTATTTGCGCCTGGAGCTCATACCTGTTTGCATCGCAGGTGCCAGCATGGGCGCAAAACTGCGAGAAAACACGGTAGTTTCCCAATCCCAACAGTCTACGGCTTGAGCTGTATTCTCCCCCTAGCTTTGTGGCTTTGTGCATGTACAGACCACTGTGCACGACTTCCGCAGCCCTTTGCAGCCTTGGCGTTGAGCCCCGTAGGTGCCAAGCCGTGCTTTTAGCGTTCGCATGGTACCAGCAACTTTGAGCCGTGCAGCCCCGCGGACTTCCGAAAGTCCGCGGCCGGCTGTGGGCAGCACCGCCCTCAAGGTGTGATCATCGGTGCAGGGGATGCCCCGACCTTCTGCTACAAATGGGTGGATAAGGTCAAACACGGCTTTTACAAGAGTATGTTTACCTGCGTGGATGTGAAGCGGGCCTAATTACACTGCTGAACAGGAGCAAGACATGTGGGTGTTCGTTCCCAACTCCGGAGGCGCACGCTCTCCTTGAGATTACAGCTCTCCAACGGGCGCACCGTCGATATTGTCGTGGCCTACCTCATCGGAGAAACAAAGGGGCCCCGACCGAGATATGGGCGTACATGCACTATGGCAATCGCCAGCACGACGTTGCCCAAATTCTGAGAGTGACGCGTCAGCTCCGCGAGGAGGACGTGATCCAATGGGCCCGGCCGGCCACCATGCTGCTGGGACTCCTGGCGTGGATCGCCATCATGTGGTTCGTCCTGAACCCGACGCAGCGATGGTGCAGCCGAGTGCTGCAGAAGGACACCGCCAACCGGAAGCCCGAAGAGGGCGAGGGCGAAAAGGAAAAAGAGCAGGAAGAGCAGCCAGCCGAGGAGAAAGTTGCAATTTCCCCGCCCGGTCGCTGTGGAAGACCTCTTTCGCAAAGCGGTGCGGGCACCGCCGCCCAGAGACCTCCGACCTCCAGCTCCCGAGCCGGAGCCTCATGATCAGAACGTCAACGTAGGCGTCCCGCACGCAAGGCGCAGGCGACTCGCGACCCCAACCCGGAGCACACCTACCACCCGTTCCGCAGGGACACTTCGGAGAAGTGCAGTATGCCCTCGCAAGGCGCACAGTTGGCCTCTGTGCGGCCAGCTGATATCATCACGGAGGACCTTTGCCTCACTTGCTGGGGTAACATGTGATTGGTACGAGACACGAAGACCGGCCTCACTTTTTTTGGTTGGCAACAATTACACCCTGCACATCTTCCAAAAACTCCCAAAAAACTTCCGCGGATGCCCATCTCTTTCCACTGTCGCCAACCGCCGCCACGGCGAATGCTGCGGAGGAATTCCTACCCGTTTGCAAACCCTCGGCGTTGGACGGGGGTTGCGAATGTACACAGAGTTTCCCCAATCCCAACACTGTATGGCTTGAGCTGTAGGCTACCCCTAGCTTTGGAAAAGACGGGCCCCGCATTGAGCCCAGTAGGGTCCCCGTAGGTGCCAAGCCGCGTTTTTAGTTGTCGCAAAACGTGCCAGATACATGGTTGGCTCCATGACACGCCTGGAAACCAGGTGAACTCCGACATCCTTGCAGTTGTTAGCCCCTTGTTTTGATGATTCGTACGTTCGGGATTCTCCAACAATCTTGCCTTGGAAAAGCTGGGCTCCAAGGGCCCAACTGAAGGCTGTTGTGTACGGGATGCATTGCCGTTTGTGGTATCAGTGCAATAACGCTAGGGGCACCGACTTTTGAATGATTCTCTTATCGTGCCCCGAGCCGGCCACCGGGATGAGGAAATCCAAACCCGTTCCCGGAGATGCGTGCTGAGCTGGAAACCGCCGGATTGTACCTGTGTCCCTGTTATGAAAGCCACTGATGCGAACATTGCATGTGCAAAGTTCTGTTCCGGATAATTTTCTGGGATGCTGCGAAGCAAACAAATGTGCATCCAATCCCGTTTCATTCTTCTTTTTCCTTTTGTCATGTTGCATGGGCTATCAGCGTACGGTTGATCTGTAACCGGCGTTGACCATGCTTTTGGACATGAACTTGTGCTTTAGCCCTCCAATGATGTCCGGATCCGGGTCCGCATGCGTAGTACGGATTGAGGAAGCCACGCATGGAGCACCTATATCGGGACCTTCTGGTTTCCAACATACGGCATAACTGATTTCTCAGTTTGGCGGCTCCCACAAATGCGTCATGTCACACTCGCTTTGAAGCGTTGATCGTTTTCATTGTTAAACCATACCTGTACACTCAAAGGAGCGCTTGTCCAGACGCGTGTACTACCAGCAATACCATGTTGGACCGGTGAACACAGCGGCCGGAAGAGCCAAAAGCGATAGGCCTTTGTCTTCTCACCGCTTTTAAAGTTGTCGGCCCAAGGTCACGTAAGCACCAGCTACTGTAGCTGTCAGCCACCCACCTACTAGTCACTTAATACTTTAGTGTAGGGCAGGTGTGATGGGCATGTTGTGGACCCGATTGCGTTTGGTGGTTATTGCTGAGGCAGGTGCTCGCCCACGAACATTGCAGTGCAGTAATGCTTCGACATGTTTTGTTTGTGAATGTCCACATTCATGCATTAGTTCGCCTAGAGCGGTTACAGCGTGCATTGGTACAGAGAGTGTGTTGAGGTGAGTGTCATACTGGAGATCAGACACCGATGGATATATGTTCATTGCAGCATGCAACTTCTCCGAACGACCCTACGAAGACCCAAGACAACATCGCAAGATGGTCAAAGGTACTAGGCTCCCGAAGCTTTCGCACCTATCTTTGGCACAGAATCACCTACGAGCTGCTTGGCCAGCGATTTGTAGTGCATGGAGGGGGCTGCGAAGCAGAGAGGGCAGCAATAAACGATCGAGGACCTTCGACTGCTGGCTCGTCTGCTGCACGTTCGAGCGCAAGCCCAACAAAAGCAGCAGGCCTTGGAGAGCGCAAGATCAGGTGTACGCTCAGTCTTGCAGCAGATAGCTTGATTCGCGAGCTCATTGAGTTTTAGAGCAGAGAAACGCAGGTGGTGCCGCTCAGTGTACTGGACCTTTCAGGCAACCCACTGTTGGGTGCCATTCGCAATTCGCACGAGACTTCATTGAGAGTCTTATCTCGCGCAATAAACACTAGAGGGCTTTTCTGCCGATGACTGTACTCCAACAACACAGTCGATCCCGTTGTAAGTGTGTTCTGCCATGCTAAGTTTGCTTCTTTATGTTCTTTCACACCTGAGGATTCTGGCGGCGAGACCAGCGTGTTCCCTTGACAAGGGAGAATTTGCTTCGCGTTCTTTGCCAAGCTTTGAGATCGGGTCTGCTCATCAAAACCGTTCGTCTTAGGCCGGGCTCTGCCTCTCGAGCGTTCCATGCAGACAAAAATGACTGCTGCCTCTGAACTGCCTGGAATGATTCGGGCAGGTCCATGTGTCTGCGGCGAGATGATTTGCGACCCTTGCTGCAATTACTGCGAAGAGAGCTGGCGCACGAGTACGACGGCTACAACCGCCGCTTCCCTCTGGCCGAGTTGAGTTTGGAAGACAACGACCTGGGCGAGCAGTTCCCGGCTGCCATCGCGAATGCGCTGAGAGAGTTGTCCCCTGTCGTGGGCGTGCGTTGGCCACGCCCTGGGCAATCGGGTTTGATGCCAGAGCGGCTTGCTACGCGCTGCATGCAGGCACATCAGGCACCTGCGAGAGTTCTTCGGAAGCCAGAGTCGCTGCCAGACTTGCGCACCGCTGGCAACGACATGCCAGAGCGAGATGCACTCAGTGAGGGGGATATCGAGGACAATGACGTATTTAGCTTGAATCTTCGGTCTCGCCGGGAAACCATGCTGCGATTCCGTGAGGAACTCAAAATTCTGTCTACGGTTTTAGGGACGAAGGAGAGAGGAGTTACAGGACGAGACTCCGAAGTCGACGCCCAAGATGAGCCGCACGGGCCGCAGCGTGAGCTGCACGGGGAGTGGCAAACCGCGAGCGAACCTGTCACATCCGTCACAAGGGGCTTCGGGCCTATACGTCAAAGATTGGCGAATATGGTCAGCTTGAGCGAATCCGAGGAAAGCGACCAAAGCGGCATTGCGGTTGGTGCGATTCCAGACATGGGTTTGGCATGCGGCTTCGGCCCTCCAGTCCCTCCCGGCTCCTACACGTCGGAGGGCTCAGAAGAGCCCTCCAGCGATCCGCAGAGGCACGCAAAGATGCAGGTCCTTCGAAACGTGATTTCAGAAGGGCGGCAAAGTGACATTCCTACGGATCAGATGATGAGGTTTGCCCTGGATCTAGTGAGCTCAGACACAAGTCTCAATGCTTTGCCAGAGCCAGTGAACAGAGAGGCAGGCGAGCTCTCGAGTCACTTGCCAGCCGATGGGAGCTCCCAAACCGGCGACAGGCCGCGACGCTCGCATTCCGTGTGAGTGCAGTGCATCGGTCTAGAGCCTTGTTGCTAATGCCACAGCCACTGTTCCAAAAAGAGCTGCCTCACCTCATGCCTCCATAAGTCTGGGCCACTCCCGTCCCTTTAGTCAGTGGCGTGGCCACGAAATCCAAACTGTTCGTCGCAAGCAGCGAACAGACCTCAGGAGGAATAATATCAATTCAGCAGCATTTTTTGTCGGGAATTTTGCAATGCTGTGTATGAGAACTAAGGCCGCAAGCAGCCTGGCGGCAACTTGCCATCATATCTGCATGGCCCAGTCAGCAGCTCTCCTCTCAAGGCTCAGAGGGCTCAGAATGCATAAGGCTTGCTACCCTCGGCAGCAACGGCCGTGCAGGTTGTCGTCGACGCGCGAGTTGAGGACGCAGCAAGCACACGTAGCTCTTTGCGTTTAATTAAGAGCACTGCATCAGGTCCAACGTTGCATGCAAATTACTGCCGAAGCATATGGTTACCTGTAGCGGCGGCTCCTTTGCAAGGAATTCGAGCACCTCGGCTCTTTTTGTACAGCGCCTCTGAGTGCGTTTCTGTTTAATCGAACTCATTATTGTGCGGGACTGACACACCACAAATCTGCAAGTCAAACACTCCTGCTGCAGCAAAATCCTTCGAGGCTGAACCGCCATAGTCAGCACATGGCTTGGACAGCATGCTTTTTATCGCAGCGTTCGCTTCGCTTCCGGACCATAATGCTTTGTGGTGGTAGCTTGACGGTGAAGAGTTTGTTCTTCTCGAGCGCATGCACGAGGGCACACCTTACGTGTCTGTGTGCTGTTTATATACCTGTTCCGTCCCATTTCGAGCCTCCAAACTTGAAGCGTCTTCCGCCATTACAAATGCTATACGCGCTTCTGACGTCTTTGGCATTCTTCTGGCTGCTGTGTGGCCTTGTCTTTGGAGTCCGATCTTCGCATTCGGCTAGAGGACAAGCAGAGGGTGGACAGTGCCGGATGGGTTCGTTCAGCTACGCATGGGATTGTTACGTCTGACTGGCCGCACAGAAGGGTCGTGTCTTTGCATCTTGCTGCACACAATCAGCTTACAGTTTCACCTGGGACCGTTGTCATCATGTGCTGCTCCGGTTAGAGGTACACACTGCTACCCTGTCATGAACCAGATCATGTCGCCTGCAATGTCCGTTGAGAAGGCATCGAAATCTGGATTCTGTGTTGCTTGCTGCGTTGCATCGGCCCGGCTGACAGACTCTGCTGGGTAGAGTAGAGCGTCACTCTGTAGGTTGTTGGCGTCGCCCTTGCCAATGCCGCAGCTAACCAGCAAGGGTCCGGAGCCCAACTAGCTGGAACGGACAGCGAGCCAGCTCAACCATCCTGAAGGCAGCTTCGCGGTACAGTGTCGATGGTGCCGGCTCCAGCCGGTGCACCCATGCCGTCGAGGCCAAGTTGTTTCGTGCAGCTAATCTGTGGTGAGCTTTTCCCGTGGCCGAGGATGTGCAGCGACGTGGTCGGCAGGGGCAGGGTCTCTTTGTGCAAGACCAGCTTGCCAAAATGTAGAGAGCTGGGGCTTGGACTTCCAGCTCTGCCAAGCTCGAAAAAGCTTCGTGACAGCCCGGACAGCACTGTGGCCCGAGGCCACAGCCAGTCTAAGCTCGTATCGAAGAAGCGCATCTTGACTGAAGATGCTCCGCAAACGAAAGTAGCTACGACGGCCCTGGGTGTGCGAAGTGTAAGTCCAAGTCCGTTCAGGGTACGGCCTGCAGGCTATGATTGCAAAAGGCGTGCCGTGGCATCAGCAGTGTGGGCTGCCAAGCTTGGAGCGGAGAATGCAATCCGCCTTGTCAGTACCAGATTGCCACAGACCGCCGCAGTAAATCAGCAGAGCAGCTGAACAAGTCCAATCCACCTGCCTCTTGCCAAGAGGGAAGGTTCGCTACACTATGGGAGAGCATCGCCCAGCTCAACTTCAGCATTTCGGGTGGATGGCGAGACCCCATTCGTTCTGACCTAGCAAGCTTTTAGAGCATTGTTTGTAAAGCACTGGCTGTTGATTTGTCTGCTTGGGTATGACTTACGGAGGTTTCGTCGTCGTCGTCTAGTTTCGTGGGAAACTCACCATGAATGTGGGCAAATCATGGTTGAGGACAGCTGGGCAAAGCATCGATGAGGCAGGCAAAACTGGTGAGATATGGTCCATGTAATGATGAAGCCACATCCATGCTAGAAGGCCGACGATGTTCACCCAGCTGGGCCGTGGTAAACCCCGTGACGTGACAAGCACGATCACCGGAATTACTGGCACTACTAGTACATAGAAGCAGTGCGCCGATACCTGTTGATTCTCAACAAAGCCTCGAAGTGTCGAAGCAGGAGCTGAGAAGTGTTACCCGCACCTATGCTGCGCGTGGAAAAAGAGTCACGCTCGATTCGTCAACCCTGGTACGCCTGGTCTAGAAGTAGCTTGTGTCTCCCAACGGTTCAGCTCGCCACTGGGAGTTAAAATCTGCTCCACAACGCATGTTAACTTGCATCTTCGTCCAGCCTTGCCAAAGGCAGATGCAGGCAGCCAGCGTTTGCAACCATGCATTCCAACAATTAATTGGACTGGTAATAACAATACACTTAGCATCGCTCAGGTCAGTGTATCCAGTTCCAAGCGGAGTCGGCACAGTACTAGTGGTAGACTTTCGCAATGCGACAACAACAGCCAATGCCAGTGGGCAATGTGGAGGTTGCTGACCTTGCTTACACTGCCAGTGTGGAAGGCTGGTAAGGCACAGCTCCCGATAAGCTCCAGCAGACCACGGCTGTTTCGTTGATCGATTTCAGCCTGCAGCTGCTTCCGTCCTGACAGACAAATGCTCGGCGCCAACCTTGCATGCTGAGCGCTGTTGTGGCTGCTCGGCGAAAAGCATGGGCAGAGCTGCATGGGTTGGAGCATGTTGGAGCTGCCAGTGTGGTTATGTATGGCATGGGATGGCGAAGGTTTCGAGTGTGGTCTTGAAGGGTATCAGCGTCTTTGTGGGTTGCTGCCTGTCATGGACATGGTCAACAAATCATTACATGCGTGCCAAGTTGGTGGTACCATGGCTGGCCTTCGCAAAGATGCCTGCCGAGCGTAGCCCAGAGGCCATCCAACACTGCGCTGTGTTTCTGATGTCAAGCTAAGGGATCAGAGACAGAGACACGTGTGTTGTTTCTTGCGTTTTGGCAGGCGGCCGAACGCAGGCAGTACGGAGACCTCCTTCGCTTGGTGAAGAAGCGTGCTTGGCCAGCTCGCCCAAAATATTTTTCCGGCGGTTGTTGGATGTCTTTGAACCCCTTTTAGCCAATGGCGAGGCCTCAAAAGATCCCGGAACTTGCCACTGACAAAATCGGAGTGGACGAGGCAAAGCATCGAAGCTGCCTTGTCAGATGCGTCCCCGCGATCTTTGTACAGGCTGCAGATGGTGAAGACAGGCGTTCGCTGGTCTCTCCGGGCTTTCGTCGGATTCGGTTTCGGGCCGCATATGCGGAGCGCTCAGGTTGCAAGCGGAAGAATGGGGCAGGCTTTTTGTATTTTTTTGTAAGGATGGAAGTCAGTACAATGGCTGGGCCAGGGCTGGGCTCTTGCCGGAAGCTCGTGGCATCTGGTCAGGTATGTCAAGTTCACCCGAGAGGTCAAAAACGCATCGCCGCTGACAGTAGCAGGAATGGTCGACCGCTGATCGCTCAGGGAACATGTTGTTCAGCTTATGAGCGATTGTCTTCAGCGCAGAAGGTGCTGTCTCACTCCTTCTGCGGCGAAAGACCTTCAGCTGCGGAGCAAGCAGGACTCGGCCTTGATCGTGTGGAACCCTGAGATGTCTGCCTGCTCCAGGACGGATGCCGGTGTGCATGCACAGGGGCAGGCCAACTTACGGGCCGTGCATGTGCTGGGTTGCCGATGGCTACTGTTGGGAGGCAGCACACTTCGACGTCCCCGACTGGATCGCGACCGAACGGCGAGATGACTGGCAGGCGGGCGGGCGTGTAAATGTTTGACTTTCGGACTGAAGCCATGAGAGGAGTTTCAACTTTCAACTGATGATGCCCTCTGAGAGCTGTTCGTCTTGAGAATGTCTTTTCCAAGAGAGCGTCAGCCAAAAGCTACATCTATCTTCCGTGACGTCTGGCGCACGAGACTTGGCTGCCAGGCATCGTGGGAGCAGGCGGTAAACGAGCAGGCCAGAGGCAGTTTCTGTCAGCGTTGCATGCGCAAGCTGGGAAGTTTGACGTTTCCATCCCTGACCCAGTTGCCGTCAGACATACGGGTTTGGACCCTTTGCAGCAAGTGTTATCCCTGGTTGCGGTCATTTGGAGACGGTCGGTTGTTGACACCAAGGAACTTCCAGGATGCCCCTCCCGACTTCCACGCCACCTTCTCTGCCAGCGGTAAAACATACGTGCTCACCCTTGTCCATGATATTTCCCCCATGCAGGCATGCTAGTGCCACTTGCAGGTCTACCGCCTCCACTACGGATACAATGCAGCAGATCCACTGGAAAGGCTTTCCCTAATCAATCACAGCTTGTAGCCGGAGGAAGTGGGCTGCAGAGTGGTACGAATGCCTCCTCGTTGCAGGTTCTACAGGTACCAGATACCCCATGGCTGGGCAGGGCGGACACGTTTCCACAGAATCCTGCCTGTGGCGTCTGCCGGCAACGCCAGGCACGAACTTTCGACAGTGACCTCCTCCGGCAAGCTGCTTCAAAACTTGTCGGCGAGAAGGACTTCGCGTGCGCTCGCGATTCCGCTTCAAAGCCCGTTTCAGTTGGAGTGGGCCAAGCCTTTCGGTCGCTACCATGGCTGGAACCACAACCAGGGTTGTAAAGCTCGGAGTCACGTCTATCCACTTCGGATACCACTGCTGCATACTTTCGGATGATGTGCTGGCCCGCAGCACGTTCCGACGGGCAGCTACAGCGAAGGGCTGCTTATGATTCAGGGCGGCTGGCAACATGAGTTCGCATTCCTTCACTTGTAGGTGACCCTTGCTCAAGCCCTCCACGGGGGCAGCTGTGCAAAACTGGACGAGCTCAAAGTGGCAGAATGGCACGACCCGGCATCCGACGATAATTGCAGATGCCAAGATCATATTCCTCCTTTGCACGGCTGTGCTATTTCATGCACGTGCTTGGATGCTAATCGCCTGCTGACGGTTTGAAGCTGCGGTGAAGCACCTGTGGTCGCAGGTACTTTACGCAGGCAAAAAAGCTGGACAAGTACAGGACAGGTGGCTGATAGCTTCTCTTGCCCGAGACTCCGGCCTTGCGAAAGGATGTCAGGCACCGTTAGAACCATCCACGGCATAAATGTGGCACTGCCGACATGGTGCCCAAGTTTCTGTCGACGGAAATATTTGGGGATTATGCCAGGTTGAGGATGGTCCTGGGCGGTGTCGGATTGAGGTGACGGTCTGACGGTCATCACGGGAGCTGAACCGGTTTGCATGGCTGCAAGGTCAACTTGGACGGTGCCATTTACAGAATGGTTCGAAACATCGTCGGGTGCATCGCGCTGACCTTAGCAGCCATCCTCGCAATAGCTCGCAGCAGCTGTCGCAGAAAAGTTTCAGCAATAGAACAGGGATAATTGTCGATGGATTTGTCGCACGCATGCACTGTCTAGGGTCGTCTCAGAACGGCGTTGAATGTTGTCTATGACGAAATTGTGCCAGTGTTTTGCAGGTGATGGCGGCGTGCGGCCGCCTGGCACTGGAGCGGATCGACGAACTGCTTCAGGCCACAGTTGGGGTGGGGGACATCACGAGCAAGGTGCACT
Organism: Symbiodinium sp. CCMP2456; assembly: GCA_905221635.1. Classification (NCBI taxonomy): domain Eukaryota; class Dinophyceae; order Suessiales; family Symbiodiniaceae; genus Symbiodinium; species Symbiodinium sp. CCMP2456. The sequence continues at coordinate 2,064 of CAJNDV010004547.1, read as the reverse complement.
CCGCATGATACTCGTAGGTTCCGCCTGACAAAGCAAAGCAGGAGAGCTGTGGTAAGTCTGGAGATCTGGCATAGCATCTGCGCCATTGGACTTCGCAAAAGCAAATTGCAAGGAGACTTCTGTTCCGGTAAGCGCTTTTCCATGTGGCTTGACCGCAAATTACAGCACTGTCTCGTGCCAAGAGCACTATCTGAACCCAGAAGAGGTTTGCCTCCTCACGGCCTTTGCCTCGAGAAGGCGAAAAGTTCACGAAGTGTTTTTCGCTTCAACTTCACTTCATGGCAGGTGCATTATGACTCGCAGGACTTCTGAACCCACTGCATTGACTTGTTCCTTGACACCAAGAAAAAGTGCGCAACCTATACTTACAAAGACAAAGGGAGATCAAGGAACAGCACTGTACAGCAAACTGATTGGCAATATTGAGCGCTATCAAAGACCTCATCAAATTATGCGAAACTTCGATTCTGATATAATTGTATTTACGGCATACTACATATACGATGGAGACGGACTACATAAAAAAATACTTATTCTGATATTGATTGAATGAATTCAATAAGAACTAGAAACGCTTCGACCATTGGGTTGGAATATAGGTCCGAAATTATGGCGAAAGTTGGAGCTTTAATTAAATATGGGAGGATTTATAAGAATCTCATTAATTATATTCATGGGCCTACTATGCGCCTCCCTAGAATGGGCCCCCGTAGATGGGTATAATTAATTCGGCTTAGTATGCTCTAATAAAGCTTATTAAGGCCTAATAAGTAGTGTCTACAACCTTGGCCTGAGCTGTGGCAGGCATGCGCTCCCCCAAACGATTAAGCCTCATTAAAGTTTATTTAGTTCTATTAAGCACTAATAAGTCTTGGCAAGGCTTGATAAGTCCCTATAAGGCTCTATAAGTGTTTGTAAGTCTTTGTATTATTAAGTGTGGTGTTGAATTTTGGCGACCGTAATATTGCTTTCTGATGCCCATGATATGTTTATTACTTTGTGGGGGTGCATCATGGAGAGGTGCAAAAACCATCCATGATATATTATATTTCTATTGGTCTTGAAGGAGGATTAAATTATTATTATTTTCTCTTTCTGAATGGATAAGATAGAAAAAATATTTAGTAACATAAATAATTTTATTAAGCCCGTTTCTTATTCTTTTGGGAATATGGGGGGGAGGGGGCAACCCTAGATTATAATATATATTTTCTTTATTGGGAGGGGTATTGCGAAGGGAAAGGTTCTAAGATTTTAGATTAATATATTCAAGGTTTTAGTAATTTAGATTCTCTCTTTGTCTGTTGGACTCGTAGTATGGGGTCGGGATTATTTCTTAATTATCTGGGGAGGGGTGGCCCCGCCCATCTTCGAGATAATGGTCGTTTCTTGGGGGTTCCCCCGTTGTTGTTTTTACTTTCTGAGTTTTTGTTGGTATTCCGGGGGGGTGCGGAGATATATATGATGATTAGCTTCTATAAATGGAGCGTCGTTTCTTGCAGGTTCTATCGTTGTGGTTTTCATTTTCCGGGTTTTCTGGTATTCTCGGGGTGGTATGGAGATGGGTATGGCGATTGGCTTCGGCGCTGAGGGGGGATGATTCGAAGCGTGCCTGATATATATTATATTTTATTGGCTTGCTTCGTGTTGTAGGGGCATTCAAAATAAAATATTTTATTTTCACCTCCTTAGATAAGAAAAAAGATATATAATTTATTCATGTCATAAATATGCACTTAGATACAAATAAGTCAGAATTATATGTTCTTGTATAGTTATATCTCTGCGATATTGATAAAATATATTATCTATATGAATATATTGGAGAGTAGATTTTTTCTCAATATGAGATGATATATATCTGATCGTATATATGATTAAATTATATAAATTTTAAATTGAAAAATTATAATTGAATTTGAATATATATAAAGATATTAGATAAATTATTTGATGATAAGAATTAAACTATCGATTAATCGAATTATTATTATTAATATAATTATGATAAATATAATTTAATTCTAATTTCTATGCTCAAATATTGTCTGTGATTTCAAAATA
>CAJNDV010004536.1:15509-50834 GCA_905221635.1 Symbiodinium sp. CCMP2456 | reverse complement strand
GCGCGTTACACTCTCTCTCTCTCTCTCTATATATATATATATAATGCATACACCCAGATAGACGTGCATGTCACATGACACATCTATGTTCACAGGCCGACAGGGACATGGATAGATGGGCTTTCAAGGGCGCAGAGTGCGAGAGGGTCAGGACAGGCCCAGCAAACGGTGACTTAGGGGCTGAGTACCCTAGCCCAATTATAGTAGGGTTACTACACCCTAAACCCTAAACCCTAAACCCTAAACCCTAAACCCTGCCCCAAAAAGGTTAAGGGTTACTCAGCCCCTGGGATGAAGATCACCGGCTCGGGCGGTCGCGAGGCTGCGGGAACTTTTTCCCAAAGAGCTGCAATCCACGAGGCGCCCGCTTCTCTACACGGTTTAGGGTTTAGGGTTTAGGGTTTAGGGTAAGCCCTACGCCCCGAACCCTAAAACCCTCCACCCTAATATAGGAATCTGATTAAGACAAGAAGCCCTGGCCCTACAACCCCAATATATTAGGGCATTGGGGTTCATATTAAGAACCCCAATAAAGAGCCAGGGTTTCAACCAGGTTCCTACATTATCGTCCTATCGTCCCTAAACCCACCTTTTGGGGGAATGGATCCCTATGATTGTCCCGCAAGGTCCGTTATAGTAGTCCCTATAGCCCATTCTCCCATTCCCTTCTAAGCACCAGACAGACGAAGCCTGAACCCCAAAACCCTAAACCCTAATCCCCTAAAACCCCTAAACCCTAATCCCCTAAAACCCCTAAACCCTAAATCCCTAAACCCTAAACCCTAATCCCCAAGCCCCCTAAACCCAAAACCCCTAAAGCCCTAAAGCCCTAAAACCCCTAAACCCCTAAGCCCTAAAACCCTAAAACCCTAAACCCGAAGCCCCGAAACCCTAATCCCCAAGCCCCCTAAACCCAAAACCCCTAAACCCCTAAAGCCCTAAACCCCTAAACCCCCTAAGCCCTAAGCCCTAAAACCCTAAACCCCAAGCCCCGAAACCCTAAACCCACCTTTTGAAGCCGATAAGACTTGAAGGATCCTCGGTCTCGCCGGAGCGGTGGGAGACGAAGACTCCCCACCTGAGGCAAAGCTCAAACAGGGTTTAGGGTTTAGGGGTTTAGGGTTTAAGGGTTTAGGGTTTAGGCCTCTGGGAGTCTAGGCGCCCCGCTTTCGGGTTGTAAGGCTTTTGAAGGCTTTGGGGTTTAGGGGTCTAGGGCTGTAGGGGTTTAGGGATTAGGGGTTGCGGGGCTTTTATTCGAAGTCTTAGGGTTCTGGGGGTTTAGGGCGTCGAAGAGGAACTTGAGGAGCGTTTTCTTTTTCACGGCACACGTTTCTTCGTTGACGCACATGTTGATGCCGGTTTGCTCAGATCATACGACTAATATGGGGGTTTCAGAAAATAGGGGACCCTAATTTAGCGCCCTAAATACTAGGATCCGTATTATAAGGACCCCAAAATAAGGTACCCCTAATTTCCGGAAACTTCCAATCCTTACACAGCGGCTCTAGGAAGCAAAGTCGATACTCAGGGATATGCCGATGCCCAACGTCTGGAATCACACCAACCATGACGGCACTGGGGACAGCAAGCCAGACATAGAGAATCACAGACCGGCTTGATTAATTTAGGGCTTAGGGGCCTTAAAAATTAGAATAGGTAACTGTTGAGGCTTCTACATGATGCTTCTGGGGCCAGCTGCGATCCTTCAAAATGATACTCTACACCACACACCATACTCCTACGCGCGAGAACCCAATGAAGCAAAACTGAAGACCTCCGCTAAGTCGCAAATCCGTCAATCTCAAACTGTATACAACATCAGTTACCCTCTGAAACAAAGGCCTGAACCCCATCCTAAAGCCGAAACCCTAAACCCTAAAACCTGAACCCTAAGCCCTAAACCCTAATATATATATATATATATATATATATATGGAGCATCCGCGTCAACAGACGAGCAGAAAAACCTCTCGGAACGTCCCAGGCGCTTGTTGTCGCGGCAGAGCTTCCAGGCCGCGATGGACTCCGAGACGCTTCCGATTTGGTTCACCTGTACTTAAAGGGTCATGGGACTGAGTAAGTAGGGTTATAATTTGGGTAACTATACTTATTACCCCAATTAGGGGACTTATAACCTTACTTACTAAGTCCCATGATCCTCCAAGTAGGGCTGCTTGGTCTGCAAGAGCAGTAAAAGCGGCGCCGGGGGGTGGTTGTGATGCTGCTGCTGCTGCTAGTGCTAGTGCTAGTGCTAGTGCTAGTGCTAGTGCTAGTGCTAGTGCTAGTGCTAGTGCTAGTGCTGCTATTGCTGTGTTCTGTCTCTTCCAAGCATAGAAACGCTAGAGGGCCTCCTCTTCCTACTCCTGTTTCTGCTCGGAAGAGCTTCGTAGCTCCACTGCGGATGCCCCCCGTAACGGCCGGACACTCCAAGACTCCTTAACTAGGGAACCATGCAATATACCTTACAGTTTTTTGGGAGGACTCCCTTATTACGATTATGGTATAATCATTATAATGGCCCCAAAACCCTATTCTAACTGTTAAGGCCTTGCAGTGCAATGTCTAGGATCCCTCGCTGTTTCAGGGTACTTTCCTTGCCAAGCCGTTCTTGGAGCCTCTGGGTACCCATGGCCGAAACGGATCGACTCTTGAGGTTCGCTGCAACTTCTGAGGTCATGCTGCTGGGTTGTGTTAATCTCAATCCCTAAGGGGCCATGTGCCCAAATAGTATATACTTTGGCCTTAAAGTAGTCCTTATACAGGTACTTTGGGGCCAATGTATACTATATATGTACATGGACCCCTCAGGGAATCTGCAAGTTCCCTAATAGCTTTCGGACAGCAAAGGTCGCATGCTCGGGCCTACACAATGCAAGAAGCAGGCACGAGCCAGTATGAATCGCACAGTGCGATTTTGTCCTGCGCGTCGTGGCAGCAGCATAAGAGGACTCGGTCAGAGAATTGTCTTGCCCGGTAGCTGCGTTCTTTGTTTCACTGTGTACATGCAGCTACTTTAGGGCTTCGGCCGCGCCGTGGCACGATGCCCTGTCATCTTCATCTGCAACGGGGTGGCCCTGACGCCTGCGGGCTTTGCCCGTGATTGATGTATTTCTTGGCACTCGAATCGGTGATGTGGCAACCTCCATCTCGCCAAAAGGTGAAGTGCTGGCACCAACTCACTGACGCGCAGCGCTGCTGGCACTGCTGCAAGGTTTGTCCATGTGACTTACCTCGCCTTCGGCCGTCAAGTGTGTACCAATGCGGCTGGCCCTTGTCGGTACGCCAACGCCGGCGACGGCGTCTGTTGTAGTCGATTGCCCACCAGACCTTCGGTACTGCACAGCAGTCTTCTGGCCGGCCTGGGCCAGACCTGACATACCATCCCCCATGAAGCTCACTGTCTCTGCTTTGGAGGTGGCAGCCACCGTCCTGGTAAAAGGTGTAGTGCACGCAACCCGAGACCCGGTTGCAGCGGTCACGACAAGCAACTGAGTTTTTCTCCGTCGTCCGATCCTGCCCCGGCATGTTGGTCTCACGCCGGCGGACATACTTGTTGTTCCAAGGAACGCGGCGCCTCTGTATCTCCTTGTAGTACTTGCCGTCTGTGGAGCATGGGTCCTCTTGCTGAGCATCGCTGTCACCGCTGGAAAAGTCGAAACTCTTGCAGAAGATGGTGAACGAAGCAGACACCCCTTTCATGCACTTGAAGCCACCAATATTGCCTTTCTTGGGGCTACAGTCTGTCGACTTTGCAATGCCATCCACTGCACTCACGCCAAGCCCAAGCTTGATGCCGACTTTTGGGCCATCGGTCTTTAGGGTCAAGGTCCCGCCAACGGTCACGCCAGCCCGCACACCCTGCCCGGTGGGTAGGCTAGGAATGAAGCCGATCGTCAAGCCCACCGCGAGCTCAAACACGGCCGGGTGGTTCCCCTTCATAGCCTGGGCATGTCCAAATATGGGGCTTTTGAACTACGGAAGGCGTTTTGGATCTTTTTCCCCTAGTATAGGCCTCGACCCAGACCTCAAACTCCTGCGGATCGCCCACAGCCATGCTGTAGCCCACCGCCGCACCCCACTTCGTAGACTCGTGAGGGAACTTCCTCTGGAAGCTGCTAAACTCATTGGCCCGCCAGCTCAGGCACCTGAGTCCATGTATGTGGGCTTCCCTAGAGTCGGATCACAGCTTCATCCTTAGGGCGAACCCCGGAACTCTCACAAAAGCAGCCAGAGCACCACCATCCTTCGCCATAGATTTCCGCGCCCATGCCTGAGACTTTGAAAAACTCCCTTCTCCTCCCCCGTCTCCGAGGAGAACTCCTTCGCCTTCCAGCCTCTGAGTCGGCGTTCTCCTGGGCTTCAACAAAACCAGGGAGACAAAAGTATAGACTTTTATTTCATAATGGCTCCTTTAAGGAAGAGGTACCCAAAAAAAGTATTAAAGTATGGTACTCCAAAGCCCAGTCTCTCTACGCTCCAAGGCAAGGGCGGTGGAAAGCACGTCGCTCGCCTCCTTGTAAACGTGATCCACACGCCTCGCCCCCTTTGCCCGGCCTGTTCCGTAGATGAACTTTCTGAAGTTTGTATGGAAATCAGAGCTTGCATTCATCGCCTGCCATACAGACGTCCTGAATTGCATGAAGCCTAGATGGTGGGTCTTCACAGCATGCCAGGAAGCATTCACGTCCACGAGTTCCGCAATATGTCCGGCGGATGCATCCATGATATCGACAAACGAGGTTGTCCAGCACCCGATGAGCTCGCACGCCTGCTTGGGAGTTTCCGCAACAGGGGCAGAGACTTCATTATGGTATGCCGTAACCCCTGCACTCTAGAACCTAACCCCTAACAAACATCTAACCGTGCCAAATACGGAACGTACAATGCTCCCGTGCCAACACTACTGGAAAAAGCTCATAGCATAGTATGATGCATAGGTTCACCTAACATATAGTATAGTATAACCTACTGTCATACAACATGATACATACACGTTCATATAAATATACCTGTATAATGTATGTACTTGTGTAGTAAAGTATGGTATAGTTGAAGTGCAAAAATACAAGTACAGTAGAAGTAAACGTAAATTTATAAAGCAAAATGTTTTTACTTCGAAATTTCCACCCTGCAGATAATGCATTTGGGGGCCACACCACTGACTGGTGCTACGGTCGTGGACTGACTGGCGTTACGGTCGTGGGGTCCCCGTACAGGTAACAACACACGAGTGTTCGATTCAGGTCAGTTGACGATCCGCGGAGTCACACCACGGAACAAAACACGAGTGCTCGATTCAGGTCATTCGACGACCCATGCATGGGGTCACGCCACTGATTGGCGTTGCGGGCGTGGGGTCCCCGTACCCGTACAAAAACACGCAATCGATTCAGGTCAGTCGACGATCCATGGAGGCACACCACTGACTGGCGTTAAGGTCCTGGGGTCCCGGGGTTGGGCACGAGTCTCACCGTAGACTTTGGGGTTGCAGTACGATTGGTTACGGCCAAGAGTGTGCCTGGAAGAGCCATCAAGACGCGGGAGTATGATTTGATACAGCCAAGAGTGGGCCAAGAACCACCAAGACCACTACGATTGTTTACGGCGAAATGTAACCCGCGAATACGACTTGATACGGCCAAGATTGGGCCAGAGAAAGCCACCAAGACCCGGGAGTACGATTTGCTACAGCCAAATGTGAACCAGCAACAGCCGCCAAGACTCGGGAGTACGATTTGTCACGGCCAATAAATAGTGTGCCAGAAAAAGCCACCAAGACCGTACGATTTGATACGGCCAAGAGTGGCCCCGAGAGAGAGTACGATTTGTCACGGCCAAAAGTGGGCCAGAAAAACCTGCCAAGACCGGGAGTAAGATTTGTTAAGGCAAAGAGTGGGCCAGATAGAGCCACGGGAGTACGGTTTGTTGCGGCCAAAACGCGGGAGTACGACTTGTTACTGATAAGAGTGGGCCATAAATACCCGGCAATAGGATTTGTGACGGCTTAGAGTGGGCCAGAAAGACGCGGAAGTATGGTTTGTGACGGCCGAAAGTTGGGCACTCCTGGGAGTCTCATGGTAGGGCACTCCAGTGAGTCTCAGGGTAGTCTCTGGGGGTGGGCACTCCCAGCAGCCTCTGGAGGTAGTCTCGGCGGACGAGCAGCGGGCGGGAGGAATAGCTGAGATTAAATTGTAAATTTAACAACCCCACACCGAGGGTGGGGAATAAAATTAATTGAAGCAATATACGGTAAAGTCCGGTATAGTAAAGCAACATAAAAGAACGACAAGTATAGTAAAGTACAGTATACCACAGCATAAATTCATAGTGTAACAAGTTATAGTATAATAAAAGGTTGTATAATACAAAAAAGTATAGTGAATCGTAGTATACTATAGTGTATAGAATGGAAAAGCACAGTATAGTATAGTATATAGTACTATAGTGTGTAACAAAAATACAAGTTTTGTATAGCGTAGCATAGCAACATACACTGCAGTATAGTATAACAGAGAAGCAGAGAGTAGAGTAGCGTGAATAGAGTACAGTGGAGTGGAGTATATGATTTTAGAATAGAAAATAATGAAGTGGAACAGACTAGGATAGTTTAGTGTAGAACAAGCTAGGATAAAGTCAAGTAGAACATAATATGATATTGCATGGCACACTTTAGTAAAGTAGAATATGGTATGATATGCTCTAGGAAAATATGATACAGCATCGTGAAGCAGCATAAAATACTGTATACAATAGCATAGTAAATTATAGCATATTATTGCATTGAACTGCAAGCTCTGCTATACAAAACCGTAATGCACTGTACGATACTATCTTATACTGTTCTTTACCATGGTATAGTCTAATATATACGAAACAATGTAATACAAGACGACACAACATATGCGTACAATATACTACAGCATAATGTCATGTAACGCAGTACAGTATCGTAAGACCAGTAAACGACCGGATAATATACATTTCCAGGGTTTAATATAGTACAGTCTCATAACAGAATTTAGTATATGACTTACATGCCTTATTTGATATAATATGGCATAGTGCAACAATCTAGTTTCATACAATGTCAAAAAAGTACAACAGTTTATACCACAATATGATCTAGTTCAATACCGCACAGTAACATACAAGTAAAGTAAGACAGCACAATATAGAATAGTATTATACAGGATCGTATGGGAAACTATCGTATACTATCGTCGAATATAATATCGTATGGTATAGGACAGGATAGCACAAGAGGATATAGTGCAGTATAGCCAAGGCATAGCATAACATAGCATAGCATAGCGAAGCATTCTACAGAGTAGCAGGGTGCAGTCAAGCAGAGTTTAATAACATAACATGTAAGATAATGTAGTCAATGCAATAATAATATCGTGTAATATTAAAAAGATCACCCCAAGATTACACCAAAAGGAGTAGTACAATGGCAACAGTTTGCATGGGGTGGCATATGGTAAATGCAAGAATCAATTGTTTCAAGACTGGATGAGAGAAGCATGGGTTTCAGACGAACCCAAGAAAGTCATCCCTATCATTCGACAAAATCAGCCGTAAACCCTAAACCCTAAACCCTCGACAAAATCAGCCGTAAACCCTAAACCCTAAACCCTATCATTCGACAAAATCAGCCGTAAACCCTAAACCCTAAACCCTAAACCCTCGACAAAATCAGCCGTAAACCCTAAACCCTAAACTCTGAACCCCCGGATCTGTAACACAAAAACGGTACGGCCTACAGTTTTAGGGTGTAGGGTTTAGGGTGTAGGGTTTAGGGTTTAGGGTGTAGGGTTTAGGGGGCCTGCAGCGTAAACCTCACTTCAAGTTGCAAAGTCTACATCATGAGCCCAAAAAAAAAGAGAGTATAAGCCTTGTCAGGAACTACAATCTGGCACAACTTTCTTCTCGACTGCTAGCTTTACATATCTCCAATCACTCGGCCATGACAGCACGGTTTGCTGCGCTTTGTACCCTTGCCTTCTTCCAAGTGTGAGCGAAGAAGGACTCCTCCAGCAAATGCAGCCTCGAATGGTCCGAGAGGGCCCGCACCGTCCTGGCTGCTGCCCGGTGTGTGTGGAACACAGCAGCCACTGCGCGGCTCTGCCGTTCGCTGCTCGCTGCCTTCGCTGCGGTGCTCTCCGATTGCAGCAAGGAGCCTGTGTCGGGAATGCTGGCAATGCTGGCCGTCTCCTGCTCGCAAAGTCCTGGCATATGGGGCAAGCCAATCTGAGCCTGAATCGCAAACTCTTCGTAGTGGTCAGTGACCTCTTTCTCCACCTCCAGGTAGGTTGCCATTCTGCCGGGAGTGATTGCGTGGGGGTCGGCTTCTGCGGCAGTCTCCAAGAGGCAATTGGTCTGCTTGATACAGACGAGAAGAAACTCGGGACTGTTTGGGCACAGCATTTGACCTGCCTCCGCCTGCATCTCATTCAACTTCTCCTAGGTTCCCCAGTAGCCCCTTAATAATAAGGGTGCCCTTTTTCCTACTATGTAGGTTTAATAAGCGAACCCAAAAAGAAAAAAGGCAAAAGGGTGCTACTGGGAACCTGGTCTCTAGCCAATTCGCGGTCATCCTGATGATCATTTCGCCACGCGGCTCCTCCGGCGGCTCAGCCGATCCGACCTCTGCCTCCATGTGGTAAAGCTCCTTCCCCAAGTACTCCGCAATGCGAATGTAGGCCTAGGTTCCCCAGTAGCCCCTTAATAAGAAGGGTACCCTTTTTCCTACTACTTGGTTTGAATAAGGGAGCCCAAAAAGAAAAAGGGGCAAAAGGGTAGTACTGGGAAACCTAGAGGCTGCAACAGCCTTCGCCAGCAAGACCCCGGCATCGTTTTCGAGAAGTCGCTCCGCTTTCTCGATCACTGCTGCCGTCGGCGTGACACGATCCCCAGGCTGATGACAGATGTTGGTGCCCTCCTTGTCATAGCTCTCGTTGTAGAAGACGCCATCATACTCCTCCCCCGTTCTTGGATCCTTCTTGCGGATTCGATGGACCTCGATGCGGCTCAGCCCATCTCCTCCCTCACGCGCCAGGCTCAGCATGTATCGAATCTCCTTCCGTCAGCCGCACAGAGGACTCAGAAGATCTTCTTTACACAACTCTGAACGATCTTCGTAAACCCCACACCTTGAGCATGCCTTTCAGCCTCTCCGCAAACATGAGGTAAAAGCACGTACGTTCTACGTCAAAGACGGCCTCAATTGAATGGCCCACTCCCACATGGCGGTGTCATAACTTGCTTATTTCTCGCCAAGGGCGTCCTCTTCCGTAAGTCGCTGTCCCGCAGGGCTCGAAAGTGACCCATTGGCAGCTTCGCCTGCCACGGGAAGGCATCCCTTCTTGGGTTTAGGGATGAAGCGCAACATCCAATGGGGCAGACTGGCATCTACGACAACGCCAGGACTGACTGAGCTGCGGCTTCAATGCCCGGGGCGTGGCTACACAGGTCCGCTACTCGGTGCATTGTCACCTTCTGCAGCGTGATGGTCTCACGCGTCTGGCTGAGTGCTACAATCCCTAAACCCTAAACCCTACAACCCTAGAACCCCTAGAAACCCTACATCCTGAAACCCTCAACCCAACCCCTAAACCCTAAAACCCTACAACCCTAGAAACCCTAAATCCTGAAACCCGAAACCCCTAAAATCCTAGGCTTGCTCTTGTCTTGCTAGGGGGTTGGTTTGCCAGCTGCGACCCTTCAGGGACGGCCTGTGGGAGCCAGCGCCTCTTTGATGGCAGAGCCTGGGCTGCAAGGAAGGCTTAGGCTTTTCGGGCAAGGAACCCAAGGTTTAGGCTTATTTTAAGGGTTTTGAAAGTTTTTTGGGGTTTAGGCCTGTTAGGCCTTGATTTCAGGGCTTTCAGGGTTGAAGTCAAGTAGCTGATGGCCGCCTCAAGGGACTTGACCTTTGCTCCGTCGGTCAGGGTGCCCATGAAGAGCATCCAAAGCACCTGCGTGGGAGCGGTAAATCTGAGGGTTTAGGGTTAAAACTTACACGTTGCCCGGTCGGCACAGCCAAAACCGGGTGAATGATCCTCTGTCTCTTCAACATCGGTTCACACTTCCAGTGCAACCAGGATGCTGGCTTCACCAGCCACATGGGCAGACATTGCTTCATTCTAGCTGAATGCTGAAAATGGAAAAACGGACTGAACGTCCAGACTTGCGTACTTGAGCAGTCAGGCTTCGGTTCGTGATCCGACTGCATTGCACCAATCATGCAAACGCAAAGCTTTGCATTTCTGCCGGTTCTACGGAAACTGGCGCGAAGGCGGATACACCACGCAGATGGACATCGGAAAGAGCTGCCGATGTCTGGGCCCGTGCCAGCCTTCAGGAGCATGGCGTTGGTAGCCTTCTTGTCCAAGCCTCAGACGGGAGCTCCCTAAACCCTACCTTAACCTACCAAAACCTATGGAATTGATAGGGACCCTACAAAAAAGTAGGTTTTTGGTAGGTTTTAAGGTCCTGGGACAAGTTTGATCTGCGACATCAATGGTGGCTCTGACTGGAGAATTAAAGCTGCGTTCGTGCAGCCCCAGGCCCCACCTCTCAGGCCCCCTAATGCCATGTCCTACATCCGAATCGAGGTGTTTTTGCTGAGCCCCAAACTCTAAATCCTGAGCCCCAAACGCCCCAAACTCTAAACCCTGTGCCGTCGACATAAACAATCCAACCCTCCAACATCTCGCTCTTGACAGAGGCCAGCGGCCCATCTGCACGCGCTTGACATTGGTGCAGTAGAGGTCATCNNCCCCCCCCCAAAAAAAAAAGAAAAGCGCTACGGCTTTTGCTGCTATCCCTTGGGGCTTCTCCTGTGAGATTCTGTCCAGGGCGGAAGATTTCGGTTGCAGCCACGATAGCATTTGCTGCCCAAAGTATTGAGGCGGGTGCTTCCAATCCATGGACTACGAATGCTACTACCACTACACACTCATTGATGCTCTAAGCACGAAGACCTTGCCGTTTATGACATCTGCAAGCACTTGGGGCGACATGTTGAGACGCCGATGTGCCGATTTGCTCGATCGCAGCAGGAATCCAGGTTGAAGCGACGAGCGGACGGCCGCTTTGTCTTTCCAGTGTCGCGATGAAAAGACAAGCTGTCCTAGCCGCAATCTCAATTCGTGAGAAAGACGCTCCAACCATCCTCCAAGGCCCTCCACTCTAAAGCACTCCCTACATCTAAACCCGCCATAGACCGTGCAGCCCGAATCCTAAACCCTGAAAAATTTAGACAAGGGAGGGCCTGAAGCCTACCTGTAGTCTCCATTGTNNGTTAAACCAAAAAAAGGAACTACATTGGAGACTATAGGTAGGTAGGAGCCCATGAGAAACCTTCGCGCCTTGTCTCCCACCAAGGCAGTGAGCTGCGAGTGGCCCTCGAAGTCCTCCTCGGCGAAAGGGTCCTGGCAGGGGGCGCAGGGTGCATCCCATAGTAGTTCCTTGTTGTGGCTTATATTTAGGGTCCTGTATTAGGTAATCCCAAAAAGGAACTCCTATGGGGCCTATGGGTTTCTGCTTTCTGTTGCCGCCTTTTGGTTGAACGGCTCTTCGCTGTGTTGTATTATACTTGCTGCCTTTTTGGTTGCATGGAGTGGGGGTTTTGGGCCCAGGGCTTGGTTTAAGAGGACATCATAGGGGGAATCAACAAAGAAAGTGCTTTCTGAGCCTGAACCTAGCACGACACGTCACAAAAGCACCGCTCCAAAGCCTTGAAGCAGCCCGCAGACACCGAAACCCTAGAGCGGGAAGGCTCTGCGGCCCGAAAACATCTGAACCCGAAGCGCTCAACTGCTGCCTCCAACAGTGCAATGGGGTAGGTGTCGCAGAAACGCTTGTACGTGGCCACCTGAAGCTGCGCGCTTCGCGGCTTATGGGCAGCTCCAACTTCTGAGAATCATCGCGACTACGCAGAAGTGTGCAGGAACGCCTTGCAAGAAGCACGACGCTCGTATGTTTGTCAGCCGCTGCTGGGACAACTGCTATCTTGATCTACAAAACACCTTCTTGAAAGCTCACTGGGTCTCGAGGCTACACACGGCGAGAATTGTAAGTTCCTTTCTCCGCAAAGGCCAAAGCAGCGTAAGCGAAAAGGGCAAAGCACAGCCATGGTTTAACATGTCCAAACTATAACTGAAGACTCCTCACCATAACTACCACCGTCATTGTCATCACCATCATCATCATCCTCATCATCATCATCATGACGCTCAAAAAATGGATGCGAGTAGTGGTTCAGATCCCCCTATGGACTCTAAGACCTAAACTACATCTCTGACAAGACAACACGGAAAGCCATGGAAGGAAAACCACCAACTAAACCCTCAACCCTAAACCTTAAACCCTAAACCCTAAACCTTAAAGCCTAAACCCTAGAGACAAGGAGCCATCTCCTCCCTGCTCTTCTTGTTCTCCGGCTTCGGGTTCGTGCTCTTGAAGTCCATGTCCTCAGGGTTTAGGGTTTAAGGGTTTAAGGGTTTAGGATTTACGGGTTTAAGGGTTTAGGGTTTAGGGGCTCTTGAAGTCCATGTCCTCGTCAGGGTGCGGTCGTGGTGTTGGCTTTCTCGCATTAGCAACAGAACTAAGGAGTGGCCGTCGTCGTCGTAGTCGTCGTCGTAGTAGTAGTAGTAGTAGTAGTAGTGGTGATAATGAGTAGTATCGGAAGGAGCAATAGCGCCTCCCCAACTGTCAACACTCAAGCTGCAACCCTAAACTCACAAAGGCCGAAGCCGACCATCACCTCAAGCAACCGCTAGATTCTAAGAACCCTCAACAACATTCCTGAATCCTACGCCCCTCAAGAACCCTCAGTTAAACAAAACCCTACATGCGGAGCTTCAACCCGTTACAAACCACTCTAGCACGAACCTCCGGGTTTAGGGTTTAGAGACCCAAAACCCCAAACCCCTCCGCCTTCATGAACTTTCTTGCCCAAGTGGCGTACTTCTGCTCGTCGCCCTTCCAGAACTCTGAGGAGGCGGGGTCCGAACCGATCCTGCCATTCGATACAGAGGGGTCTGCCTGTTTTTCAGCAAAAAAGAGGGTTCGTTTAAGACCCTGAGGGAGGTGTTGAGGCAACGCTTTGAGGTCTAGAGGGTGACGGGCTTGGCCAGCCTTGCATCTGAAATCATGCTGAATCTAAAACACCTAGGCCCAGGCATCAAAAGCCCAACTCACCCCGAAGGGCTGTTGAGGATGGGTGCTCCGTGCTCTTTTAGGGACGAACAGAACAGGTGTACCGAAGGCCCTGTGGTCGGTGCTATATTTCCCTTGTGGAGCCTCAGAAAACGAAAGAGGTTGAGGGCTACCCTAAACCCTAAACCCTAAACCGAGGCTTTGAGCTTACAAGAGCTTTGGGCCAATCGTAAACTTCCGGAGAAGGGGCCTTTGGACCAGCCTTACCACGCCAGACGCCCGACGCAACATGCTCAAAGCCCTTTATCTACTATAATGAACTACGGTATATAACATGAAAGAATTATGTAGGAACCTGATCAAGAAATCCTGGGTCCTTTTTAATTAGGGCTCCTTATATGGGTGGTTGTCAAAATTAGGGTCCCTTGTTGGGTACGCTAAATAATAGGTGCCGTATTATAATAAGGACCCAAAAGGGGACCATAATTTTGACAACCACCCATATGAAACCTACCATCTTGGGGGTATAGGGCCAGGGTCCCTCAATCAGGTTCCTACATTACACTGCCCTTTGCTCTCTTTTGCATAGACCTTGTAGTATATAACATGCAGTAACGATGTAATGATGACCACAAACTTGCATAAAATCCAAATCTAATATAATGAACTACAGTATATAACATGAAATAACATAAAATCCCAAATCTAATATAATGAACTACAGTCTGTCACCATGAAATTAATGATGACCACACACTTGCGTGCCGAGGGACAGGATCTTGCCCTCGTGGCCCGCCTCACGGCTCACCCTAAACCCCTAAACCCCTAAACCTAAACCCAAAGCCCTAAAGCCCTAAAGCCCTAAAGCCCTAAAGCCCTAAACCCTAAACCCTAAACCCCAAACCCCAAAACCGCGGAGGGCGGAAAGTTTCAAGGCAATGGAAGGGACTTGCCTTGGTTTTTGCGGCTAAGGACTTGGGGCCTGTTGGGATAGTATGAGGTGGGGCAATGGAAGGGGGCTTGCTTGTTGGCTTTTTTTGGTGTTTTTGGGGTTTTTTCGGGCCTTTAGGGATAGTATGGCCCTTTGCTTCTTCTTCAGACGGGCCGAAAGCCGATTTTTTCTGCCAGCTTCGTCGGATGACGCTTGTGGCTGATGACAGGTTGACAAGAAGCAAGAAGGCGGGGCCGTTCCGACATCATCGCGAACGAAGCCTGCCCACGTGGATATCGGTGTCTTGACCAATGCGATCAATGGCTTTTCGAAAGATTCCTTGAACTCTCCTGTCCAAGAATGGAATCCGTACCCGGACTTGTTTGCAGCCAGCTGTCCTCATACAAAATAGACGCCGGTGGTCTTCCGTCCAGTACAGTTCCTCCTGCACACCATGACGCTTGACAGTGGCCTTGACCGCGCTCAGGATAAAGTTCGGGTGCCTGAGCGGGTCAACAAGTCCCTCCTTCAACTCATGGATGGTGGATTCCAAAGGCCTGCCGTCCTTGAAACGCGCGCTGCACCTAGTCTGAAGATTGGCCACTCTATGGATTGGAACAGTCTCGATGACAACCCGGGTGCCTCCGTCCTCCGCAAGGATTTCTCTTGCACAGCGAGGTGATCGTTCGCGATACCGCACGTCCGCACCTGACCAAGGATTCCCCTCGAAATCCCATGCATCTTCATCGTCAGGGGCCCTCACCCAAGTACTTGACGCCCAGCCGCCATCGTTTGTGCCAGCATGGGATGAAGACCAAGAAGGGTTCTCCTGCGCCTCCTCTGATCTCCAACTCCCATCACGATGCCAACCGTAATTGGTCCAAGCATCATCGCAAAGACCCCACGAAGGCCAACCTGAAGCTGAACGGCATGGGGACTGTTCATCTGGGCGCCGCCTGTCTTCTTCATCTTCCTGGCAGAGCAGAGTACTCGCAAGTGCATGTCTGGCTAGGACAGCTGCTCTCGGACAGGGCGGTGACGGATGCGTTGGGACTGCATCGCTTGTTGAAGCATCGCCGAAAGAATCTTCAAAACACTCTGCAAGCTCGGTGAAGCCTTTGGCCACGGCAATCTGGCGAGCTGTTCTGTTGTGTCCCTTGTACTGAGCCTTGATGTTGACATCAGCTCGATGTCCCAGCAACAATTGCACCATGCCCACGTCCGCTTTCCACAAGCAAGCCTCATGCAGCGCATTGCGAGCGCCCTTGCACGCATGGTATGTTACAAGATCAACTGATGCTCTGGCAGCGAGGAGTGCTCTTGCTGCAGACATCTGGTTAAAGCCTGCCGCAACGCGCAACATCCACGATCTCTCCTCGATGTCCAGTGCCATCAAAGCCGGCACATGCGCCTCCGACAGGACTTCGTTTCTTGCCCGCGAATTCCTGTAGCTCATCCTTTCGGCACGGACCGAGACCGGGGTAGCTGAACTGGCCGGCGGTGAAGATGGCCTTGATGATGAGGGATGCGTTGGGACTGCATCGCTTGTTGAAGCATCGCCGAAAGAATCTTCAAAACACTCTGCAAGCTCGGTGAAGCCTTTGGCCACGGCAATCTTGCGAGCTGTTCTGTTGTGTCCCTTGTACTGAACCTTGATGTTGACATCAGCTCGATGTCCCAGCAACAATTGCACCATGCCCACGTCCGCTCCCCACAAGCAAGCCTCATGCAGCGCATTGCGAGCGCCCTTGCACGCATGGTATGATACAAGATCAACTGATGCTTTGGCAGTGAGGAGTGCTCTTGCTGCAGACATCTGGTTAAAGCCTGCCGCAACGCGCAACATCCACGATCTCTCCTCGATGTCCAGTGCAATCAAAACCGGCACATGCGCCTCCGACAGGACTTCGTTGCTTGCCCGTGCATTCCTGTAGCTCATCACACGTGCTGAGGCGTCGGTGTTCGTTGGTGGCCCGCCCATTTTTGTAGCCAGAGTTTCGGGGGGTGGCGCACCTATCTGGCGCTTGAAATGCAGGGGAGACAAATGCAGCCATGCTTCCTGAAAGAGCACCTCCGAGTAACCCGGGACCAGAATTGCCAGGGACAACCTTCCCCTGCGAAAGCTTGCTGAAGGACTCCAGGAATAAGAACAAAAATCTGAACAGTAGCAGTGATAGTAGTCGCAGTCGTAGCAACAGTAGTAACAACAAGAAACTAGCAGGAACAGTAAGTATAATACGACAAAGGGTAGTAACCATACTAATGATGCCAAAAACCAATAGTAGTAACTGTACTTAAAGGATCATGGGACTTAGGTAAGTAAGGTTATAAGTCCCTTAATTGGGGGTATAAGTATAGTTAGTTACCTTAGTTATAACCCTACTTACTAAGTCCCATGATCCTTTAAGTAACAACAAACTTTGGAATTTATGGTACTATACTATATTTGGGTCATGCAGAATTTTGTCCATCAACCGTAGTAACTGTAACAACAACACGAAGAGTCATAATTGGAATTATATCCAACTCTTGCCTGGCTGATGGCTTCCAGCAGTAGCTTCAGCCCCTGGCAAAAGCTCTTTGCTTCTTTGAAGTAGTGTAGGGGCCTTATTAATTAGAATAAGGTTCCTTGAAAGGGTTCCCTAAAGGGTTCTATAAGGGTTCTATAATTTAACTATACTTGTAATAAGGAACCCTCAAGATAGTGGTGGTAATCATGTGGGTAGTTGCCCTAAGTAATAGGGTGCCGTATTATAATAAGGACCCAAAAGCGGACCATAATCTTGACAACCACCCATGTAGGCTTCTATGTTAACGTTCTGTTCATGTGCGAGACTCTTAGGCCTGAATTGCCAAAGCCAGTATAGTTTAAGGTTTAGGAGGGTTTTCGGTTTAGGGTTTAGGGTTTAGGGGTTGGGGGTTGGGGTTTAGGGTTTAGGATTTAGGGGTCTAGGGTTTAGGGGCTTTGGGGTTGAGGGTTAAGGTTTAGGTGGTTTCTGTCAGGGTTTAGGATTTAGGGGTCTAGGGTTTAGGGTTTAGGGGTTGAGGGTTTAAGGTTTAGGAGGTTTTGTCAGGGTTTAGGATTTAGGGGTGCAGGGTTGAGGGGCTTACGGGTTGAGGGTTTAAGGTTTAGGAGGTGGTGTCAGGGTTTCACGAATGTCGAAGCCTCCTTGAAGAACCCTTATCGTACCCTTGTGATGCCCTTGCAGTATCGCTCTGGAACCCCTACCTTTTGGTACTTTACAGGACTATACTACCCTTCTAGAACCTCAGAGGTACCCCATAAAAAGCTCATAGAATTCCCTTATAGTATGCTTCTAGTATGCCTAAAGAACCCCTGCTAGAAACCTAATACCCATAAAAAGCTCATAGAATTCCCTGATAGTATGCTTCTAGTACGCCTCAAGAACCCCTTCGAGAAGCCGTAAAGGAAACCTTATACTACACCCAGCCTTGGTCATTGGGCCGACGCAAAAGGTGGGATAAAGGTAGGTAGGAGTCAGGATTCCCTATTCAATATTCAGGGTGAAGGGTTTAGGGTTTTAGGGTTTAGGGGTTTAGGGTTTACGGGTTAAGGGTTTAGGAAGGACTCTTATCTTGGGATTACCCCACCTTCCTTCATCCTACCCTTGGAGCCCGTTGAGTATGCCTAAAGAACCCCCCTCTTTTAGTAACCCTACTACCATAATACAAAACCCCAAGCTAAACCCTAGATGCTAAACTTGGCCTTTCTTGTCTTTCAAAGAACCCTTCTAGAACCCTTGAAAGAAGCCGCCCTAAACCCTAAACCCTACCCTATTCCATAATAGTCGTATATAATTGGAGCAATTTAAAGAAGCCCTCTCCCAGGAAGAGACTCCTAAACCCCTGAAACCCTTATAGATCCCCTTAAAGGAACCCTTATAGATCCCTTTCAAGGAACCCCTAAACCCTAAACCCTAAACCCTAAACCCCAAAACCCCCTAATTCCTGGGGCCTCCTCCGGGTCCGCCACGGCAGGGGCGAAGCCGCCCTCGTCGCCCACGGCCGTGGAGTCCAGGCCTCGGAGCGCTTCGGAAATTGCTGGGCGGCGTTAGGGGCTCCTTTAAAGGGATCTATAAGGGGTTAGGGGTTTTAGGGGTTTAGGAGTTCAAGGTTCAGGGTTCAGGGGTTCCTTTAAAAGGGATCTATAAGGGTTCCTTTAAAGGGATCTATGAGGGTTCCTTTAAAGGGATCCAAAAGGGCTCCTTTAAAGGGCTCCTTGAAAGGGATGAATAACGGTTCAGGGTTTAGGGTTTAGGGGCTTAGGGGTTCCTTTAAAGGGATCTATAAGGGTTTAGGGCTTTAGGGTCTAGGGCTAAGGGTTTCGGGTTTAGGGTTTAGAGGTTTAGGGGTTTAAGGGGTTTGGGTTTTAGGGGTTCAGGGGGTTTAGGGGGCGCCTTAAGGACTTCGGCTCCTTGAAAGCTTCCTTTAAGAGGGTTTCTACGAGGGCGGTTCCTTTTTAAAAGGGACCTCTAAGGAAGACTGGGCGGGTCGTCGAAGCCTTCAGAGTTCGAGGAGGGCTTAGTAAGTTCCTTTCTCGCCCTTTCTGTGGTTCTGTAGCCGGTGCCAGAATGGCTCTGTAACATATTCGAATGTGTTTCGGTGTGGACGGTACTGTAAATTATTGTGAGGAGCTCTAAGGTGCAATATGAGTAGTTACTCAGGCTTCTACATTCGAGTGGCAGCTGCTGGTGCCAACGTTTGCAGAACTTCGGTTTCATGACGACGACGACGACGACAACGACGACGACGACGACGACGACGACTACTACTACTACTACGACTCCTACTACGACTACTACTACTGGTGGCTGTGGGTTTTGGGTTTCGCCAGCCTCTGGAACTTGATTGACTGCGGTTCCCCATCCCCGCTTCCGATCCTGCACTGACTTCGGAACTTGAGCCCCTGAATGTCCCAAGGTGATGTCCTCACGTAGAACTGTCTGGTGCTTAGTAGGGAATGGGGGAATGGGTTGTAGGGACTACTATAAGGGACTACTTTAGGGATCCATTCTCCCATGCCCTACTAAGCACCAGACAGAGAAGTCTTACACTTGTTACTGTTCTCCAGCCTAAACCGCAAAGGGCCCCAATCCCCAGAGCGCCGTCGAGGCTCCATACTTCTTCTTGATGATGCCCTTCAGGTTGTGGTAGGTCTCTGAGCCGAGCTTCATGGCCTCCCAGGCACGCGAAACATTCGGTCCGGCGGGCTTCGAAGGGATTCTTGGGGCCAAGGCCGAAATCCTAAAACTGAAGAAGCACACGGGGTCCGAGGCTTGGCGGCTACGGGGTCCCGTTAAGTTCAAAGCTGAGGTTTCCTGATGCCTGAGCCTGTGTTTGTGCATTGAGATCCCGTGATGCCAGCGCCTCGTGCGCCCTACTTCTGTCAATACGCAGCGCACACACCACCACCCAAGGAAGCAACGGGCCCTCGGTATCATCCGCACCGGGACCCTCTGCTCAATGTCTGGTCGTCGACGTGTAAACGAAACGTCATGCCACTCAACTTCACGGAGTGACATTCGCCCAGAAATCCCCCTAAACCCTAAACCCAAACCCCCGAACTACTGTTCATGGACAAAATTCTGCATGACCCAAATATAGTATAATACAATAAATCCCATAGGTCATGCAGGATTTTGTCCATCAGCCGTATGACTCTGCATCCCTGGGATTTCTTGCTTGCATTCGGCCTCCGCGAAGGTCTTGGCACCCACGGGGATGAGGAAGAACTCCTGTGGCAATCATGATGGTTCATCGTCAAGGCGACTGAATCTGGGCCGGCATTTTCACACTGTTTCCAGGCAGTCATTAAAACTAAATACGTTTTCATGGGGTCATTATATGGGGTGACGGGTAGGTGTGATTAGTATATTCTGGTACAGTGTAGTATAGCTATGTAAGGACTAAACTCCAAGCCCTGAACCCTCAACCTTATGCCCTACTTGAACCCAAACAACCCAACTTTTCAAGGAGCGATAGACGGACGAATGCTGAACCTTGAGACCTATGCTTTCTAGAATCTCTGGTCAACCCCTAAACCCTAACCCATATAAACCCACCGACAAAAGTACAAACTCCCTGGGTAACCCCCTACACTTGGGGGTCTTTGGGATGCTGCGAATGCCTGGAAAGCCAAGAAGTTGCCGGCGTGGACACCGCCGTTGATGACCTGAATCAGAAGTGAGGTCCAGGTTACTTGGAGGATCACGGGACTTAGTAAGTAAGGTTATAAGTCCCCTAATTTGGGTTATACGTATAGTTACCTTAGTTATAACCCTACTTACTAAGTCCCATGATCCTTTAGGTAGGGCTTAGGTGCTGAGGGGACCTTGGGGTGCGTGGGGTAGTTGAGACGGTTGGGGTTTGGGTTTAGGGTTTGGGTCTCGAGTTTCGGGCTTTGGGGGGTTAAAGGCAGCTAGGTCTGTTCTGGCCTCTTTCATTTCGTGGTTGGGCTTCGCTTTAAGTCGTGATTCTCGCTGTCGTTTGGCAGCTTTTACTTTTGCTTCTGTGCATATGCTGCTGCGCCAAAGCATGCTTATATCCAAATACACACTGACAGCCCTGAAGCCGTGGTTTGTTCAGCTGCTAAACCCTGCCGGCAGCGTCCGTCTGTTTCCACGTTTACAACCTTCGTCCCATCTGCGTAGCTGACGCAACCCCTGACCCTGCACACTCAACTCTCGAGCTCAAAACCGCCAAAGACAGCTCAAGACACACTGATCCGGGGAAGCTGCGTTGAAGCACGGCACAGGCATGGACATGAGGGGTTTGCCCGCGATCTCGTTAATGTGCCTCGGCAGCGATGTAACGCAAAGGTTCTGCATTGGGTCCCTCGATTTACGGCCTAGCGCTTTGGGGCTAAATCCCAAGATGTAAAACTTTGTGCAAGCCGTACGCCGAATGCATTAATGACTTTAGGATTGCAAGCTGGACGGGTGTCCCCGGGTTCAGGGTCTGGGTTTCTTGCTCCAGGATGGCGCTGAGGTACTACTATTGGGGTTTGTCTGTTGAAAGGTCCAACCCTCCTTGCCTTAGCGTTGCAAGAAACTCTCAGAATTGTTGGGAAGTGCGTTCTATAGAATACTTTTATGTTGGCTGATTGTATTGTCAATATTCTAATAAATTACATGTAGTGCAATGTACATCTGCAGCAGCTCCCGCATAACTCCCTCCTGAGCCAGGCGGCTTGAAGAGGGGAAGACCCTTCTGCGCAGCGCCAGCACGGCAGCAGGCCATGGACACACCTGCACAGGTTTCAGTATCTTTGGGGGGCTTGGGGATTCTTGGGGGTTTAGGGTTTGGGGGGGTTGAGGGTTAGAAATTTGGGGAAAAGGGTGATGAGGGTGAGGAAAGAAGTTGATGATGATGACGGGTTGGTAGCCGCCAGCTGCTGACAATGAAGATGACAGCCACATGCTAAGCTTTGGTGATCACGACGGCGATGGCTGGGCATCAGGAGAACTGGTGGTGTACGTACGACTTACAAACGCTGCTGGATCTCGGTATGAAGGTCCTCGAAACCCTAAACCCTAAACCCTGAATCCTAAACCCTAAACCCCAAAACGAAACGTCCAAAGCGGATGCATCTTCCCCTGGGGTTCGAAGGGCGAGAGGCCCTTCTTGTGGAAACTTGGGAGCGCGACCTTTGGCCTTAGGAGCCCAATTTCTGGGTTGTGGTTAGGGAACTTAAAGTAAGTTACTATAATCAGGAAACCCTATTATTGACTATACATGTACATACATATATATATATATAGCGAAATATATATATATATATATATATGCATATATACATCCCAGTATGGCAATCTAATCTAAATGAAGTTCCTTAACAGCAGCCCAGATTTTCCCCTGTCGGTTCCCGTCGCCTAGAATGGCGTTGGCTCCCAGGTTTGTCTTGTTCTCCGTGGCATCCTTGGGTTCAGGGAACGTAACAGACGTAACAGCCCATAGTTGGTCGTCTGGCGGAAGGGCGGCAGATGACCATGATTCTGGGAGCAGGCATGAGATGTGAAGGTCAAACGGCCTGATCTAGATTCTTGAACTCTCGATGTGAAGTGGCAGTAAGACGTGTTGGTACCTTGCGCGCGTACCCCCTCGTACAGAAACAGTAAGCGTACCCTTACCAAATGTTTCTTCGGTCTTCGGATTCACACCGAGGGGCCAAGTCAATCATGATCTTGTCGATGCCCTGCTGGTCTGCCGGGTCCTGCCGTTTGCACAAAGCCCAGCTCTCGCCCGCAGACATAATGTAGGGTTCTGATTAAGAAACCCTGGGCCTTTATTACGGTTCTTGATATGAACCCTCATATATTGGGGTTATATGGCCAGGGTTTCTTAATCAGGTTCCTACATTACTTCTTTCATCTTCTTTGACTCATTCTGTCAATCTCCATTCATGATGTCTGAAGGGTATCGCGCGAGGGCAGCATAGCACTGGCTGGCGGCGAGCACCCGCAGCTCTTGACCCGTCCAAATGTTTGGGTTGTAGTGCGAGTTAGCAGATGTGCAGCGCACAATAGGTTAATCAGCTTCGACCGAGAAGTAGCGTCAAATAGCGATTGTGATGCAAGAATGCCTTCTGTCCTTGCCAATGAGGGCGGGGGCGATCTTGGACTTCACGTTGTCGACTGCCTTTGAGACACCTAGCAGCCAAGACGAAAGTGAAACCGCATGAACCCATGACCAATGAAACATGTAATTACAAGCCCCTGGTGCAAGTTTGCCACCGCCGGACGAATCCCAAGACCAGAGTCCCATCTCCTAGACCCCCCCTCCGCACGTGGCATCATGTCGATTTCGAAGCCGCACGTCTTCATGAACTTCACGACTTCAACCCTTTCCACACATGACAAACAATGGCAATGATGCTGGCAGTGGGAATCAGAGTGCATGGTGGTTGTTCGAAATGGTGCTTCTGAAGGAGAGACGATTGGGGACAAACCTCCTTATGGGAAGATCCTAGCAACGGCGGGGAAACGACCTTGCGGCTTGTTGGAACAACTACACGGGACCAAACTCCAAGCGCTAAGCCACAAGGATTTTCAAGGCCATTCAGAGGACCCCTCGGCTCTCCCTTCGTTGGTTTCAATTTGGAAGGGACCCTAACGGACCCTGAATATATCCTGATAGTGATCGCAGTTGGCACCTTTGCCCATGTAGTCCTTGCCGCCGTCGCGCAACTCACAAGCCTGGGGTTCAGGGTTCACAAGTCAACCTCAACCTACCAAAACGTACTTTTTTACAGGGTCCCTACAAATTCCATGTTCGGGCTTATTATAAGAACCTACCAAACGGTAGGTTTTGGTAGGGGTTCAAGATCCCGGGATTAGGGTTTCGGGTCAGGGTCCGGGTGTAGGATTCCTCCAGAAAGCAGCTTGCTTTCCGAACCGACCCGCCACGTCCCAGAGGTGAGGTGCCAAATTAGGGGCTACTACAGCGTTTAGGTTTAGGGGTTTAGGGTAGGGCACTAATACGGATAGATGCAGCCTTTCGGAGCTAACAGTTTGGAGTGCTGAACCCAGGCCCCCCTGCTCCCCAAATCTTGTCATGTCCGCTAGAAGGCACTGTTGCACAGCCCAAATCATGATTTTTATTGGGAGGCTGGACTGGGTATCGGGACGACTACTTAAAGGATCATGGGACTTAGTAAGTAGGGTTATAATTAGGGTAACTATACTTATAACCCCAATGAGGGGACTTATAACCTTACTTACTAAGTCCCATGATCCTCCAAGTATGGGCGTTTGGAGGATCTTGGTTCTTGCAAGGGTCTGGGCCTTGGGCTCAGGACCGTGATATTGTTGGGAAGGGGAGCATCTCCATGTACACAACGCACCCAGCCCAACCTACCGGAAGCTAGGTACCAGCTTGCTTGCACAGACTATGGATTGAATCGGAGCTCTCCGAAGAATAAAATCTTGAACACAAGAAGGGGCAGTGGCGGCATAACCCCTTCGGCCTAAAATATGAGCCTGAGCCTGTTACCCTAAAGCCTAAACCCCTTATGCCTCCAAACCCTGACCTTAACTTGCCAGGAGGATTTTTAATCCAGCAGCCCCCAACAAATTCTCAACATGATGCCCCTTTGAACACAAAGGTAGGGTCTCTTGGGTTTCAGAGTTCTTATTCATGAACAGCCTGAACCCTAAAGCCCCACGCTCGGGGTTCCTCATGATGAAACTTCCGTGCATTTTGCACGAAGTCGATTAGGTTTCCGGTAATCTGGAGGCCTGAACAGTTTCAATAGGGTTTTGGGGGTCTATGGTACTAAGACGATTGAAAGGATCCCCCCCAAACAGCGTATTCGTAACTCAAGGTGTCCATATCATGTTTTGTTTTGTCCCCAACCTGGAGCTCTTGAGAGGGGGCCCTAAACCCTAAACCTCTAAACCCTGAACCCCTAAACCCTTATCGATCCCTTGAAAAGGAGCCCTTATAGATCCCTTCAAAGGAAACCCTAAACCCCAAGTCCCCAGCCTCATTCTCGCCGGTGGAGGCGCCGCTGGGCACCGCAGCGCGGAAGACGCCGGCTTCGGTGGTGATTTCCACCTGGAGCTGTTTAGGGTTTAGGGTTCGGGTTTGGGATTTCAGGGGTTTAAGGGTTTAGGGTTTAGGGCCCGGGTTTGGGACTTAGGGTTTGGGGTTTAGGGTTTAGGGGTTCAGGCTTCGGTGGTGATCTCCACCTGGAGCTGAGAATTTCAGGGCTTCGGGTTTGGGGTTTCAGGGGTTTAGGGGTTTAGGGGTTTGGGTTTTGGGGTTTAGGGGTTTCGGGGTTTAGGGTTTGGGGTTTAGGGTTCAGGCTTCGGGTTCGGGGGTTTGGGGTTTAGGGCTCAAGGGGTTTAAGGATATTCCCTTAAGGTCCCTTATAGTAGTCTCTATAACCCATTCTCCCAATCCGTACTAAGCACCAGACAGAAGAAGGATGACAAATGACGGTGGAGGTCCCTTACCGAACAGGCCCTAACAGATGAAGCCCTGACTGACAGGATGTAGTACTTGGAGGATGGGACTTAGCAAGTAAGGTTATAATTCCCTTAGTTGGGGTTATAAGTATAGTTAGTTACCTTAGTTATGACCCTACTTACTAAGTCCCATGATCCTTTAAGTAGTAAACACGACCAGGTAGCTACCCTTCGTCAAGCCTTGTGCACCATGTCGCGATGCCGTGAGTCGGAAATCTGAAAACCCAGCTCAACCAAAGGTGCCGTTCCTCCAAACTCTCATATACAACGATGACATCAGGAACCTCAAAGACTCTCGTGCATCAAACTCCCGAAGCACATAGCCCTACTACACACGCTTCTGGCATGATGACTCTGCTACGAGTCTCTTCTGAAAGCAACCACCCCCAAACCCTAAACCGTGAACCTACTTAAAGGATCATGGGACGGTAACTGTACTTATAACCCCAATTAGGGGACTTATAACCTTACTTACTAAGTCCCATGATCCTTTAAGTAAGGGAGCCCAAAAAGAAGAAGGGCAAAAGGGTGCAACTGGGGAACCTAGGAAAGCCCCAGTGCGAAGTTCACGGAGCTCGATCCGGCCTCAACGGTTGGGTTGCCACGGGAATCGAAGATCTGACGGGCGTGCACCTTCTGGATCGGCATCTCGTCACCTGATCGTCCTACATTGTGTGGGGTTTTTCGGGCACAGATGTTGAGGCTTTAATTTGAATTTTGGAGTGTTGTTTTGTTGACATTCAAGTCGAGTGCAGGTGTTTCTTCGTCGTCAAACAAGAAAACTTGAACGAGAACTCCCATAATTTAGAGCAGTGCGTTTGGGGGTCCTGGGAGATCCACTCGCGACTACACCAATTGCCCGAAGAATTACCAAGTGATGGGAGCCACAATCTTCATCGCCCTCGTCCTAATCATCATGATCAGCTGGAGGATGACTGTGGTGATCCTGACTGTGATACCAACCCTTGTCAAGCTACCGTCATCGCAATCATCATCTTCAGCAGCAGCAAGAACACCGACATGAACAAAAACCAACCTTGAACAGGACAAGTCTCATGCGACCCGTCTGTGTCAGACAAGTGGCAGCTGTTGGCTGCTGTATGCACACTGAGCTCCGGATGCTTTAAGCCAAAATGCTGCAAAGGAAAGGCCTGCTCCAGCAGCCCGACAATAACAAGAAGGATGAGGGAGACGGAGAGAGAGAGAAAGACACAGAGAGAGAGAGAGAGAGGGAAAGAGCAACGAGGGTCAAGTTGGTTGAAAGTTGCCGACTCAGCGATTAACCAAGTTGAACGCCCAAGACGCGCGCAAACATGGAGTCATGCAGGGCAACAGAAAGTCAGAAGAAACGACAGAAAGACGAACATACATAGCGACAGTGGAAGATCACTAAGGCCCTTCGCGTTGCAGTTTTGGGTTTAGGATTTGAGTTTAGGCTTTAGGGTCCCGGTCATCAGGGATTTGAAGGCTGCCTCAGCCGCACGCATTTTCCAAATATTGCAATGAATCTGTCAAGTTCAGCTAAGAGGTATCTGTACAGATCCCGTGGCAGGTGGACACCTCCGGCAAGCATTGACTGCGTAAGACTATAGGTTGATGCTTCGCATGCTATGGTTTTGATAAGACTGAGTATACCAGAGGATAGATATGGGGGTTTCCAAAAATAGGGGACCCTCATATAGTACCCTAAACAATAGGATCCTTATTATTATAAGGACCCCCAGAATAAGGTAGCCCTAATTTTTGGAAACCCCCATATAAAGATGTGTTCGCATGTTCGGGCAGGATGACGGGAAAGATGCTGGCAGTTCGCGGTATGCGCGCGACCGTGCTTGCATGTCAACCAGTAGGGCTGTAGGGGGTGTATGGCTCATAGTCATAGGTTGAGAGCTACATCACATGTGTCAACCAGTAAGACTCCCGGAATAAGACCGCCAAATGTTTCTTCAATCCAAGGAGCTTCATGCGAAAGTACAACTTATAAACACTCTGACGAGTTCCAGCTTGCTCAGCGTAGCAGAACATATCATCGCATATAGCCAGCAAATCATCGCATACTACAGCTTATTGTGGCGCATCATGCATATTGTAGCATAGTATTGCATGCTCTGAACATAGTTAGTATGCTAGTATATGGGTAGTTGTCTAAATTCGGATCCCTTTTCAGGGCCCCCATATAGTACGGCACCCTTAAAAACAGGACCCCAAAAAGGGACCCCTACTTTAGAGAACTACCCGTATGAGCAGCTGTCAAAATTATGGTCCCTTTTGGGGTACCTTAAATAATAGGTGCCGTATTAGAATAAGGACCCAAAAAGGGACCATAGTTTTGACAACCACCCATATAAACGATCGAGCGGCTCTGCCACCTGCCTGGGAGGTCATGCAGGAAGCTGTTGGTCCGGAATCCAGAGACTCCAATATCCCTTAATGAAGGAATATACCTTAAATTATAGTAGGATCCCTAATATGGGTGGTTGTGAAAATTATGGTCCCTTTTTGGGTCCTTATTATAATACGGCACCTATTATTTAGGGTACCCTAAAAGGGACCATAATTTTGACAACTACCCATATGATTTAAGGTCTATTCCTTAGTTAAGGGGTATTGGAGTCTCTGGGAATCAGGGGAGGCCAAGCTTCCGTCTTTTTGCGTCGAGTCCTATGCAGCCCTGGATCTGGAACCTAAGAAGACCGTTCAAGGTCCTAGGGGTTGAAGGGTTTAGGGTTTAGGCTGTGCCCTGGGGCGTGCACTTGCATGGGATTTGGGTTAAAGGATGCCTTTGTATCTACGTGAATACTAGCCACCCAGACTACCGATACAGGACCATCACGTTGCACTCGAGCCCTTTGCAAGCCAAGGGATCTGCCCTCTATTCCATGATCCTGTGCTCCCACAAAAAATGCGATTAATTCCCTATGCTGAACCCTAGCCCCGAGCCATCAACCCAAAGCCATCTACCCAAGACCCCAAACCCAAAACCCCGAAAACCCTAAACCCCTAAACCCTAAAACCTCAAGCCTAGCCCCTAAACCCCGAAACCCTAAACCCTTTAACCCTAAACCCCAAATCTTAACACTTAAACCCCGAAACCCTGAACCCTAAACCCTAAACCCTTTATCCTAAACCACTTAACCCTCGATCCAAAGAGACCAGGATAGATTGGAGGAAGCTTGGGGCCCTGGGCCCGTGAGGTGCTGTATCCGGCGGTCTTGTGCCCCGAGGTGCTCTTTGAGGCACTGCCATCTTTCAGGCATTCTGAGGGTACTTTGAAAAAGAGGCTTAGGGTTTACTTATAGGGTTTAGGGCCCTTTCAGGCATTTTGAGGGTATTTTGAAAAAGAGGCTTAGGGTTTAGTTATAGGGTTTAGGGCCGAAAATAGGGGTTTGCGGTAGATGCAAGCTACATGTGAAGACTGGACTTCGCATCTTTTTGGCTTCTGGGTTGAAGATCGAAAGCTCATATCTATCCCTAAGGGTCCATGTGCTCATATAGTATATACATTGGGCCCAAAGTACCTATATAGAGACTACTTTAAGGCCAAAGTATCTACTATTTGGGTACATGGACCCTTAGGGTATGCGACTCAGTCAATGTCCAGCGCATCCCGCAGTTTGACGAGGTCATCGTCCTCTTCCACTTCCATGTTTGCCACCTGGGATGCAAGATGTAGGCGCTTTTGTTGCTCCAAGTTCCCCAATGGGAGTTATTTTGGGGTCCTTATAATTGGAATCCTACTCTTTGGGGTTCTATATTAGGGTCCCCTATTTTCGGAAACCCCCAATAGCCCCTTAGTACCACAGAACACCAGGCCACCCTTTTTACAACGTTTC
Source organism: Symbiodinium sp. CCMP2456 (assembly GCA_905221635.1). Taxonomy (NCBI): domain Eukaryota; class Dinophyceae; order Suessiales; family Symbiodiniaceae; genus Symbiodinium; species Symbiodinium sp. CCMP2456. Next base: position 21,921 of record CAJNDV010004536.1, on the reverse strand, counting down.
TGGTTCAACAGGGGAACCCAAGACGAAAAAAAGGCAAACGGGTACTTGGAGGATCATGGGACTTAGTAAGTAAGATTATAAGTCCCCTGATTGGGGTTATAAGAATAGTTACGGTAATTATAACCCTACTTACCAAGTCCCATGATCCTTTAAGTACTGGTGGGGAACCTCATCGCTTTTTGGATTCCAGGGATGAGGCCTAGTCCCAGGTTTCTTGCTTGCCGCATGTCACACTTTTGGGGTTTCTTAATTCCCACTTCCCGGGTCTTCTGCCTTGTGTGGGGGCTTTGACGGAGCTTTGGGGTTGAGGGGCTTCGACTACCTGGTGACGCGCCCGAAGGGCGACCAGGATGCGTATCCAACAGGCGCCATGTTCAACTTCAAAGGCACCCTCGTTTTTGCTAGAACCCGTGTAGGTCCCCAAAAGAAACCCTGAAATCCTTGCACAAACCCTTAAAACACTTCTATAAACCCTTAATGAAAACCCTTATAGGAACCCTTAAACCCTTTCAGAAACCCTTAAACCCTTGTAGAAACCCTTAAACCCTTTTAGAAACCCTTAAACCCTTCTAGGAACCCTTCTAGAAAGCGTCAAACCCTCCAAGGGCGGTGAGGGGCGGTGAGGTTAAACCCTAAACCCTAAACTCTAAAACCTAAACTCTAAACCCCAAACTCTAAACCCTAAAACCTAAACCCTATAAACCCTAAACCCTAAACCCTAAAACCTAAACTCTATAAACCCTAAACCCTAACTTCCATGCTTTTTTTTACCCCGAGGCCCCCGAATCCGCAGCCCCAACTCGCCAGGCCACCGGGCCCGGAACCTCGAAGTCGAAGTAGTGAATTAGGGCTTTGGGGGGGGACTTTTTTGGGACTTTCGGTGATATTATAATGTCATCAGTTCAAGCTTTTGGGAGGACTTTTTTTTGGACTTTCGAATAAGTTGGGGCTTTGGGGGTGTCGGAGTTTTTGGGACTTTCGGTGCTAGTATAAAGTCTGAGTCCTAGGGTTTAGGGTGTAGTTAGGGTTGAGAGATCGGAACAGTGTGAAAGGGGCGTTAGTACTTGGGTTAAGGCTTTGGGCTTTTCCATCATCGCGTAAGTGGGATAAGGAATCCTGGGGAAGACTATGAGCAACTATTTAGGCTTCTACCCTAAACCCTAAACCCTAAACCCTGTACGATCCTCTTAGATGTGGTCTCTGTAGTCACAACCTTTCCGAGACTCCCGCACCCCCCTTCCATACCCTCTGTTTGTCTCCTTCTGGTGCACCCTCCCAGCAACTCTGAAATGAACGGTTTAGGGTTTAGGGTTTAGGGTTGAAATTAAAAATGTTCACAACAGCCCTTCGCTGAAACTGCAGCCAGGGCGGCTGGGGGCAGATCTTCTGGAGTAATCACCCAATCGCCGCTGTTCACACGGCTGTCTAAAGTCTCCTGCGCCCACGCATCTTGTGGGGCTCAAATTCCCAGACCCCCGTAAGGATCTAGAAAGTAGATCCCCTAATTTGGGACCCTATGCTACTAAGGGCTCTTTCTAGGAGCCCCCGATTAAGTTGGGAGAATGGGAGAACCGCCCTAGAACCCGAGCTCCCGGACTTGCTAGACCGCACAAACCCCCCAACGCCTCCCGCAACTCAACCACTCGTCGACTCGTGGCAAACCCTGCACCCCGAAACTCGACAGGCGGAAATGCCGAAACCTCAACTACGCAAGCTTTAAATCCTGAACCGCACTTCCCAAACGCCCAACAAACATAAACAACCCCCCCCCAAAATTCTCTACCCAGGAAACAGCCCTACAACCCACTCTTAAAGAAGCCGAACCCTATTTAAACCCTAAACCTATCGGAAGCCGCGCCTGTGCCCAGACCTGCTGCTTCAAGGCGAAGATAATCCGCCGGCCTCAGGGGAGGTACGACGTGAACCTCATGTAGGGGTTTAGGGGCTTTAGGGGTTAAGGGTTTTTGGGGTTTAAGGGGTTTTAGGGGTTTAGGGGTTTAAGGGGTTTTAGGGGTTTAGGGGTTTAAGGGGGTTCTTAGGCGCTTAAGAGTATAAGGGGTCTTAGGGGTTTAGGGGATTTAGGGGTTTAGGCCTTAGGGGCCTTGATCGTTAAGATGAATTTTTTTGGGGGCTATCTTCTACTCTAGGAAAGCCTATAAAGGGACAATTTATCGATGACTGTTCAGGCCCCTCGCTTCTTCTTTTTTTGGGGGGGAGCGCGGGGACGTCGAGCGCTTCCGAGGGATTGTTGCGGTTTAGGGTAGCTATTGTCTGTTTGGGATGGGGGGGGGTCTTCGGGTTGTGTGGCCTTGAGCAAATGCAGAGTCTTTTTGGACATGTCGTAAGTAATATATTCAGAACTAGAGCTGCCTCATGCTTTTTTCCTATGTCCCAAAGGCTTTTGTGTATCGAAGCCTTTACGGAACCCTTTGAGTTACTTACTAAGTCCCATGCTGCACGTATCTACCTAATGTGGCAGATTGTTCTGGAGCGTTCATTTGGACAGCTTCCGGAAAAGCTGTGAGGACACAATCGTAGCAGGTTCATTGTGCGAACAACCTTCCAAGACCATCCATCCTAAACTCAAACCATTTCACGAAACGGAGCCTGCGAAAGAAACCCTAAACCCACGCGCACCTCGACCCCCCTCCGAGAAGTCAACAGGCTGAAACACAAGAAAATCTAATGACCTAGTTTCCCCTAGCCGCCCAGGTACCTACTATATAGTGCCCTAGGGGCTCTAGTACCCAATATAGTAGGTACCTGGGGGGTTAGGGTTCTATCACCGCATCAGGCTTCATCCTGCGTCAACCTGTCATGCACCGTAGAGACATCCCAAAGACAGCAGCTGAGAGAGTGGCAGAAGACATCCAGCTTGATGGTTTCTGGCTTTCCTGCCACATCGATGCGTGCACGCTCATCGCCAGGTCGGGGCTTATGAGGCACATGCGGGCATAGATGATACTGTATTTACAATACGGAACTCCCCCTCCACCCTAAACCCTATAACCCTAAACCCCAAAAAAGCAAATAGTATTGGTAACTCAGACCGCTAGCTCTGGCTTTGGGGCTTTCGGGGGGGGCTTCGGCGTGCCCTGGTTGTATTTTGAGGCGTTAACACTTGGGATTAAGGGTTCTGGGCTCCTTTAGAGTATAGTTTTTTTTGAACGCCTTTTTCCACCAAGTCGAGCACGTGAGAGTATAGGGGTTTAGGGTCTAGGGTTTAGGGTATAGCTATCGCAAGAAACCCGAAGGAACACTTATTTTGGGCTTCCTAAACCCTAAGCCCTAACCCCGGCTCTGATAGTAGCTCCTGAGGTCTCGTCGCCAAAGGGCTCCTCCATAATTTCCGCCAGCTCCTCTCAGGGGTTTAGGGTTTAACCTTAAACCGGAAAACCCTACGCCCTACACCCTAAACCCTAAACCCCACACCCCAAACCCCAAACCTTTGGGGGTTCAGGGTTCAGAGTTTAAGGGTTTAAGAAAGGAACTTTGAGGGGGTCTTCTGGGCTTCTCTGTTGGAGGAGGGCTCTAGGGGTTGTGGTTACCACTACTGTTACGGGTATTCTTACCTCTGCTACTAACATTAATACCACTGTTACTAATAAGTTCTACTACTGCTACTCATGCTCATGCTACTGTTACTAACCTTATTACTACTAACTACTAAGCCCTAAACCCTAAAGTAACTACATAGACTCGTACTACTGGTGAGATTCCCATCGGTGCCGGCCTCGGTGTAGTACAAGGCCCAGGCAACGATCAGCACTGCGGGCACCACCAGAGCCTGGAAGTTGACATGAAATGGGTAGTTCTCTAAAATTAGGGTTTAGGGTTTAGGGTTTTAGGTCCCCCAAATAGTACGGCACCATCATAAAATCGACCCTAAAAGGGACCCTAATTTAGAGAACTACCCAAATATGCGTGGTGCTTTGTTTGTTCCAAGGACCGTTTGCAGTTCCGCGCCGGGTTTGTTACCGGTGGCCATGGCGGGCTGGTAGCACCGCCTCCTCCTCCTCCTCTCCTCCCTGCCCCCTCCGCAGCATCATGTCATCTTCTTCCTCATAAGTAACAGAACATCGTGGTCGTCAGCCGTACCACACTCGCCAGCATCAGTGTCATGAATGCCAGCATCACCATCATCGTCATCGCTGAGGCCATTCAAGATAACGAGAAGATGTGCAGTAGCCGCAGCAACAGTAGATCTACCGTATGCACACGAACCAACACAGTCACAGTCCTCGCAAAGAAAACACAGGTGCCCCAGCATGAAGGGGAACATGACTGCAAACAGGACCCTTCAACATATTGAATCCTGAATCCGACTCCAACTGCCCTCATCAGCTTGTGCGCTTGGTGTTAAGCAGCCGCAGGAAGCATAGCCACAGGAATGATTTGGAGTCCCCAAGCCCCTCATACGATGAAGGCCTGAATACTTAAACTACTGCTGCGGGAAAACATGTAGTAGTGTGACTGTATAAGGACCCTAACGGGACGCTTCTTGTCGCCCTGTCTCCACTGTGCTAAGTGCCCGTACGGGTCTCATGACATCCAGCAGAACGAACGGCAGTGTGCCGACCTCGCCACAAAATGTATACATCAGTTCTAAAGGTACATTTCTACAAAGATTTGTTCGGGGGTCTTTATGTAAAGCTCTGAGCACGATGGGGCTTCGTAGCTTAGGTTTCTTTTGGGCTTGTCCCTATCGTGACGACTCTACCAAGCTACTACTTAATGACTGTTGGCCCTAGGGTTCGTGATTTCCGGAAATTCCCAGACAAACCATCCAAAACTTTCCGCATGAGCGAGTGTGACACGTTTCTGGGGCTGTTAATGAGAAACCTGGTTCTGCCCTACACCCTGAACCCTAAACCCTAAACCCTAAACCCTGGCTCTGCCCTACACCCTGACCCAATTTACGCTCATTGGAGCATTTTCGACTTGTTGGTAAGGGAGGAGGGTTTAGGGCTTAGGGTTTAGGGGGCTTTAGGGCTTTAGGGGTTTAGGGGTTTAGGGTTTACGAGGCTTTGTGGAACCTGGAGATAGCGCATCCAAGGCTCCACTCGAACGGTCTGTTCTTGTGGTCCCTATCTGCAACTACAAGGGCCCCTGCTTCATTATTGAGGCCCGATGTGTTGGAGTTTAAGCAGATGCAGAATCGTCGCGATGGTAGCGCTGAAGTTTCTCATGAAGCCCCCATGGCCCCGAAACGCCAAGCAGTTCCGATTCGATCCTCTCATGCTTGCAGCAGCCCTCTTGATCTACGGGCCTCCTGCGGGGTATGTTGTAGTATACCGTATATCCGTAGCTGGACTTGCAATACTCCTCATCCCGAGAACCCGGCCCAAAGGCGGATGAAACGATCTGCGTGGATGGTGTAGCTGGCTGGCAGTGGCTGCTGCACCTGATAGCAATTGAAGCTCACGGCAGAGGTTTGAGTTCGACGGTCTAAGCGCCCTGCTTACTTACCTCGAACTTCCAAACGAGTTAGTCCAATTCCACCTGGTCCACCTAGTCTAACTTTGACTGCGCCAGACGAAAGTCCACCAGCGTTTGAGGAGTAATATAGGGGCCTTCAGAATTAGAATAGGGTTTTGGGGCCCACTACACCATAATCATAATAAGGAGCCACCCCAAAGAGTATTGGTAATTATTGAGGCCCTTGTATTAGAACCCTATCATGGGTCCCTTATAGAGACCTTTAAGGATCCCATTTAAAAGAACCCTATTCTGATTATATAGGTAACTATGAAGGCCCCTATATTAACGAGGCAAGCTTTCAAGAAGGAGTTGCAGAAGGCTCTGGAGCTTCGGACAGCTGAAGCTGAAACGGAGCTTGACACGAAATCCTGACAAACCCTGAGCCCCTACTTCCTAAGCCCTATAGACCCTAGAGCCCTTATCCTAAACCCTAAACCCTAAACTCTAAACCCTATAGACCCTAGAGCCCTTACTCTAAACCCTGCAAGCCCTACTTCCTAAACCGTTTTGACCCTAGAGCCCCTACCCTAAACCCTGCTAGCCTTACTTCCTAAACCCTATAGACCCTAAACCCCTAAAGCCCCCTAAACCCTAAACCCTACTTCCTAAACCCTATAGACCCTCGAGCCCCTACCATGGAGCCATAGCCATGGGAGGTAGTTTTCCAAATTAGGGTCCTTTTTTGGGTCCCCAATATAGTACGGCACCCTTATAAAAAAGGACCCTAACTTGGACCCTAATTTAGACCCTAAACCCTAAACCCTAAACCCCCTAATTTAGAGAACTACCCATGGGAGTGGGTGGTGCAGAGATCTAAGAGGAGCCTCTGGGTACAAGGGCCTGCGCCTTTGGAGAGTTTGGGGTTGGGGCTTTAGAGATTCAGGGTTTCGGTTTAGGGTTTAGGGTTTAGAGTTCAGGGTTTAGGGGTTCA